>JAJEKV010000495.1:0-169883 GCA_021234155.1 Isoetes taiwanensis
TTTTGGTCCAATCGCTGGAAAACATCGGGCTTTGGTGGTGGTCTACATGTCCGGTTTTCAAAAGAACTCTACATGCAGATTCGTGGAGGTATGGTTTTGTTCGATAATGGTGTTCTTTTTTCAGTTGGACTAAAACACATCCATCGTTGTTTTGTAGTTTCTTCTATTGTGACATGTCATTTTATAATACAATCCAATCAGAGGGAAAGAATATCACTTGAATTTCTACATGTCTAATACCCTATTGTCACATGTCTCTTTATAGATGTAGGAAAAAGAATATTTGATTCCCCTCTACGTGTCCCATACTCCATTCACATGTCTTTATAGTAGTAGGAGGGGAAAGTAATTACTTTATTTTGCTAAGGCATTGTAGGAAAGAATACATGAATTATGATATATGTAATAATTTCTATTGTCATACGTCTTTATAGAAGTAGGAGAAAATACTTTGATTCTTCATATGTCATATGCCTCCATGTCACATGCCTTTATAGTAGTAGACGTACTTTTATTCATGAAGGCATTGAAAAAATACATGAATTACGACACGTAATACTTCTATTGTCACATGTCTTTATAGAAGTAGAAAGAATACTTGCTTCTCTACGTCCTATCCTCCGGCACAGTGTCTTTATAGGTAGGATTGTGAAAGAATTTTGATTTGTACATGTGATGCACGGGTAACGATCACGTCCCTATACTAGTATTCCCATGTAAGACAAGTTACTTCAATTACTTAACACCTATTTTGCAACAAAACCATCAAGATCCTTTGAGGGGGTGGCAGACCGTGTAAAAATGCATCTCATCTATTGTCCTCGGCCCCTCATGCTTATAGAAAACCAGGAATGCAAAAGGCATCATGAAGATCCCGAAAATTGAATTGAACTGAATTTAATCTTTAACATCCATGGGAACCCAACAAGTCTATCGATCCCTGCGTATGCATGCGCGCATGGCAAGGAGAGAGAGAGAGAGAGAGAGAGAGAGAGAGGGAGAGAGAGAGAGAGAGAGAGAGAGAGAGAGAGAGAGAGAGAGAGAGAGAGAGAGAGAGAGAGAGAGAGAGAGAGAGAGAGAGAGAGAGAGAGAGAGAGAGAGAGAGAGAGAGTTTTGCTTTTTTATGCCTCAAATCCATTTTTTTGAGCATATGCACATGATCCTGTGTCCCAATCAGCCCAAACATGCCAAGGAGCAAACATGTCAAGGTGGCTCAAACATACACAAGGTGGCTCAAACATGCCACAGCAAAGGTGGCTCCAACATGCCAAGGTGGCTCCAAACACACGGACTCTAACATGCCATGGTGTCTAATTGCCAACGCATGCAAACATGCCACGGGCTCCACCATGCCACCTAGGTCCAACATGCCAAGGTGGCGCCAACATGTCACCTAGGCTTAAATATGCCAAGTTGGCTCAAACATGCCACCTAGGCTCCAAAGATGCTACCGTGAGCTCTTAACATGCCACCTAGGCTCAAACATGCCAAAGTGGCTCAAACATGCCACGTGTGGGCTCCAACATGCCACCTAGGCTCTAACATGCCAAGGTGGCTCAAACATGCCACCTAGGGGTCTAACATGACAAGGTGGCTCAAACATGCCACATGGCTCAACAACATGCCACCTAGGCTCCAACATGCCAAGGTGGTCTAAACATGCCACGTAATCTAACATGCCAAGGTGGCTCTAACATGCCACCTAGGCTCAAACATGCCAAGGTGGCTCCAACATGCCACTTTTAGGGTCCAACATGCAAATGACTCAAACATGCCACCTAGGTCCAACGTGCTCAAACATGCCACTTGTGCTCCAAAGATGCCACCTATGTCCAACATTCCTAGGTGGCTCAAACATGCCACATAGGCTCAAACATGCCATGCGTGCTCAATTTAGGGCCCAACATGCCAAGGTGGTTCCAACATGCCACCTAGGTTCAAACCGCCAAGGTGCTCAAACATGCCACCTAGGGCTCCAACATGCCACCCAGGCTCAAACATTGTGTGGCTCAAACATGCCAAGGTGGGCTTCAAACATGCCACCTAGGGCTCCAACATGCCACCTAGGCTCCAAACATGCCAAGGTGGCTCAAACACGCCATGGGCCCACCATGCCACCTAGGGTCCAACATGCCAAGGTGGCTCACAACATGCCATCTAGGCTTAAATATGCCAAGTTGGCTCAAACATGCCACCTAGGTCTTCCAACATGCCACCATGGCTCTAACATGCCACCTAGGGCTCAAACATGCCACAATGGCTCCAAACATGCCACCTAGGCTCCAACATGCCAAGGTGGGCTCAAACATGCCACCTAGGCTCCAACATGACAAGGTGGCTCAAACATGCCACATGGCTTCAAACATGCCACCTAGGCTCCAACATGCCAAGGTGGCTCAAACATGCCACCCAACATGGCGTGGCTCTAACACGCCACCTAGGCTCAAACATGCCAAGGTGGCTCCAACATGCCACCTAGGCTCCAACATGACAAAATGGCTCAAACATGCCACCTAGGCTCCAACACGTCTTTGAAACATGCCACGCAGCTCCAACATGCCACCTATGCTCCAATTTTTGCCAGGTGGCTCAAATATGCCATGTGGGCTCCAACATGCCACCTAGGGTCTAACATTCCTAGGTGGTAACCAAACTTGGTCTCCGGGTGGTAATGTCGATGTTTTGAGTCCGTTGGCGAGTCGATCACAGCCCGGTGGGAGAGTTGCCCGGTCTGGTGGCCGTGGACCTTCGAGAGGACCTTTGGGTCGAATCGCTTCGAAGGTCTTAGGCTCCATCTTCCGCATCAACGCCCTCCCACTACCTCATGACATTGTGCAAGATCCTCGTCCAACCGGACAGGGGGGCCTCCAAAACGAAAACCCCGTGGCCTTGCCAAAGTTATTGTAGGGTTTACGCTATGGAGGTCGAAGTTTTATTCCGGTTGCACCCTAGACATGGTCGAGAAGCCGCAGCTTGAAAACAAGAAGCAATAGAAACCGATTTTAAAATGGGGTTTGATTTACCGAGGGTGCTTTCCTACCAAGCCTCCTCCGGAGGGCAAATCCCAATGCCTCCCTTCCCGAACCCCGGTTTCCTATCCAATCGCTGAATCCATGCTTCAAGTAACTTGCTTCGAAAGCAGGTTCCAAAAATACAAGATCTGTCAGGAGAACATATCAAACCGCGAAAGCGCCCCGCAATGAATCGTAGAAACCCAAGTGTTTTGTCGTCGGCAAGACAAAGGCTCCTAATGGAGATTTGACTTCGCCATGTCGTCCGAAACAACGAAATTACCCTAGGGACCAAGTTACACCTGGCCATTTTTTGCAGCAAAAAGAAACACTTAACCTCTACATGGCAAAAGATTCGCACCTCCGCTAAGGCCAATTCACTACGAACGTGTTGGACATGAGCTACTTGGCGCTTCCTAGAGCAGGGGGTTGTCTTCGCCCACGAAACTTGGTCTCCAAGGTAATGTCGATGTTTGAGTCCGCTGGCAGAGTCGATCGTAGAAGTTTCGGGTGGGAGAGTTGCCCGCGTGGCCGTGGACCTTCCAGAGAGGACCTTTGGGTCAACCGCTCTCGGAAGGTTTTAGGGCTCCGTCTTCAAGGCCAATGCCCCTCCCACTACCTCATGACATTGTGCAAGATCCCGTCCAACCTGGACTAGGGTATGGCCTCCAAAACGTAAAACCCCGCGGCCTTGCGGTGTTATTGGAGGTCGAAGTTTTATTTAGTTGCACTTGAGACATGGTCGAAGCCGCTGTTTCTTGAAAACAAGAAGCAATAGAAAACCGATTTTAAAATGGGGTTTGGATTTACCGAAGTGCTTTCCTACCAATGTCCTCGGGAGGGCAAATGCCAATGCCTCCCTTCCCGAACCCGGATTCCCTATCCGACCGTTGAATCCACGCTTCAAGTAACTTGCTTTGAGCAGGTTCAAAAAATCAAGATCCGCCCCGAGAACATATCAAACCGCTAAAGCATCCCGCAATCAATCGTGTAGAAACCCAAGTGTTTTGTCGTGAGGCAGCATAAAGGCTCCCAGGAATGAAGATTTGACTTTATGTCGTCCAAACAATAAAATTACCCTAGGAACCAAGTTACACGGCCATTTTTGCAAAGCAAAAGAAACACGAACCCTCTACATGGCAAAGATTCCGCGACACTCCGCTAAGGCCAATTCACTACTTAACGTGTTGGATATGAGCTACTTTGGCGCCTTAGAGCAGGTGGTCACTTGGTTTCCGTGGTAATGTCGATGTTTTGAACCGCTGGCGTAGCCGATCACAGCCCGGGTGGGAGAGTTGCCCGCTCAGGTGGCGGTGAACCTTCCAGAGGACCTTTGGGTGAACCGCTCGAAGGTTTTAGGGCTCCGATCTTCGGCCGCCAATGCCTCCCACTACCTCATGACATTATGCAAGATCCCGGTCCAATCTCGACTAGGGTATGGCCTCCAAAACATAAACCCCGCGGGCCTTGCCGGGCTATTGTAGGGTTTACGTTATGGAGGTCGAAGTTTTATTCGCTTGCACTTGAGACATGGTCAGAAGCCGCAGCTTGAAAACAAGAAGCAATAGAAACCGATTTAAATGGGGTTTGGATTTACCGAGGCGTGCTTTCCTACCAAGCTCCTCCGGAGGGCAAATGCCAATGCCTCCCTTCCTAACCGGTTTTTCTATCCTAACCGTTGAATCCACGCTTCAAGTAACTTGCTTCGGAGCAGGTTCAAAAAAATTCAAGATCCGGCCCCGAGAACATATCAAATCAAGCAGTGTCCCGCAATGACCGTAGAAACCCAAGTGTTTTGTCGCTAGGGCAAAGCACAAAGGTTCCGGAATGGAGATTTGACTTCGCCATGTCGTCCTAAACAGCTTAAATTACCCCAGGGACCAAGTTACACGGTCATTTTTGCAAAAGAAAAGAAACACGTAACCCTCTACATGGCAAGATTCTCGCGACCTCCGCTTAAGGCCAATTCACTACTTAACGTGTTGGACATGAGCTACTTTGGCGCTTCCTCGAGAGGGTGGTCTTTCTCGCCCAATAAACTTGGTCTCCGTGGTAATGTCGATGTTTCAATCCGCTGGGCGTAGCCGATCACGCCCGGGGTGGGAGAGTTGCCCGCTCGCGGCCGTGGACCTTCCAGAGGACCTTTTGGGTCGAACCGCCTCTCGAAGGTTTTAGGGTTGTTTGAGTCAAAACCCAAAGGTTAAGGTACTAGCGAGCATAGATGACACAATGCATGCTATAAAGGAGACCATAGCTATGAGGCCCCAACTATTGATGTAAGCTAGGTTCCTTTTGGTCGAACTTAGCAACAAGTTGGCAAGGCTAAGTGATAGCAAAACCGGACAACACCAAGGCCCCGGTCTAGCCATGGTTGAAGACTTTAGTGGGAATACCATTGTTAGGCCAATCCCCTTCGTGGAGAGCCGTGAAGAAGAGGAAGAAGGCTAGTGCACTTAGTGTTTTCAAGGAATGAATGCTAAGACCACATTACAAAATGTGAAGGTATTGCATTTATTTTCATAGATACTTTTGAAACGATTCATATTCTTATCTCTCGAATTCATGTCATGCCATTCTAGGTACAAATGGATGCACCGGCAGAAAGCCACATTAATGTCATCAATGTTTGGACTATTAGGTGATATGCCATGTTGCTTTTAGGTGAAAGGGTGACATGATATTTGTCAATATATTTCCAATGTTATGGTATCCCCGCTTTTGCATACATACTCTAATCCATGGTCGCTTATAGGCCTCATAATCCTTTATTTGCCTTATAATAACAAAGGACTTCATATTTCTCGATCTTGTTCCTTGGTATTTCCGACAAAATTTTAGAGTTTTCCGCCGTAAATACCATGGTATTTCGCCAACACCATGGGCCGTAAGACCATGGTATTTCCGGCCAAATATCATGTATTTCCCGCCAAATACCATGGTATTTCCTCGCCAATAGCATGGTATTTCCGCCAATAGCATGGTATTTTCGGCCAATACCATGGTATTTTCGCCAATACCTTTGGTATTTCGCCATATACATACATGGTATTTCGGCCAAACACCATGGTCTTTTCCGCCAACACCATGGTCTTTTTGGCCAACACCATGGTATTTCTGGCCAAAACCATGGTATTTCTCGCCAAAACCATGGTATTTCCGCCACGCCTTTGGTATTTCCGCCAATACTATGGTATTTCGTGCCAAAACCATGGTATTTCGGCCAACGCTTTGGTATTTTCGCCAACACCATGGTATTTCTGGGCCAATACCTTGGTATTTTGGCCATATACATGGTATTTCCGCCAACACCATGGTCTTTTTTCGCCAACACCATGGTATTTCCGCCAAAACCATGGTATTTCCGCCATATACATGGTATTTCGCCCACGCCTTTGGTATTTCGGCCAATACTATGGTATTTCAGCCAAAAACCATGGTATTTCGGGCAGGACCAACGATTCTTTCTAACGGTATTTCTGGCCAACGGTTATTTCCAATCGGTTCTTTCTAACGGTTATTTCTAGCCTTGAAGCTATATATACCCTCCCATCCCATGACCATCCGCTTCCAAGCTATATATACCCTTCCCTCCAAGCTATATATACCAAGTTATATATATCGTTTTACGCATGGTGAGGACCACAATGACTTAGGAGAGCAAGGCCATCCCCCCATAGTCTTGAGGATGTCCTCGGCCCACTTTGAATGAAATTCGGGAGGATGTGGGGATAGATCTCGCCCACCGACGCATCAAATCATTCAAGTAAGCATGTTCTTGTTTTCCTTCATATTCGTGTTCTACTTTTCATATTATTAATCTTTTTTTCATGATCCCCTCATGGTTCATGCGAGTAGACCGTGGAGAATGGGGAATACAGAGAGACTCAGAGGGCCCCGTGATCATTAACCTTAACAAGCCCACCAAAGGGCATTGCTGGCTGAATTGAAGAGGGTTATTATCCGAGGCAAGGCTTTGAAGTATTTAAGCAGCCGTGGACCATGTCCGGGAAGGCAACACTCTTAAAGCCCCGCTTCGAAATGCCGCATGGAGGGCCAAAAGAAGGTTCTCGATCGGAAGTCCTAGAGGTGTCCGATCCAACCCCTATGCATACATTGATCACAAGATGTGGAGACTACCATGCAAAGCAGCCGGATGTAACTGCTGAGGATGTCCTAAGAATCATGGCAACAAAAGGTTTGATGTTGATTCCGGGAGAGCACCAAAGATGAGAGACCCGAACCAAAGATGGTAAAGAATGTTCACGCTTGTCGTAGCGTGTCCTCTGGATGATGACCCGAGAGGAAGACTTCGGGGGGAGGATACATTGGCCATGCATTTCCTAGGCATACCACCATAGGTCGACGTTGCTATTATAATGTAATAGTTTATGATAATGTAATGGCTTATCATAATGTAATGGTTTATCTCAAATGAAATGGTTTTCAAAATCACACTTGGTCTCTTCAAATCTACACTTGGTATTTCGGGCCAATACCTTGGTATTTCGGCCAATACCTTGGTATTTCCTCGGGTCGATACCTTGGTATTTCCGCCAATACCTTGGCATTTCGACCAATACCTTATTTCCGCCGATACTTTGGTATTTCCGCCGTATACCATGGTATTCGGGAAAAGCATTCCTTGGTATTTCCTCGCCGATACCATGGTATTTATTCGGCCAATGCCTTGGTATTTCCGGCCAATATCTTGGTATTTCTCGGCCCAATACCTTGGTATTTCTTGGCCAATATCTTGGTATTTTCAGGCCAATACCTTGGTATTACGGCCAATACCTTTGGTATTTCCGCCGACACTTTGGTATTTCCGGCCGCATACCAAGGATGGTTTATCATAATGTAATCGGTTGCTCTCAAATGTATGCTTGGTTTTTCTAATTTACACTTGATTTTTTCAAAATCACACTTGGTATTTCGGGCAAGAGCTTGGTATTTTAGGCCGAGCCTTGGTATTTCGCCAAATACCTTGGTGTTTCGCCATACACCTTGGTATTTCCGGCCGAACCTTTGGTATTTCCGCCAAATACCTTGGTATTTTTGCCATATACCTTGGTATTTCCCGCCAAAACTGCTATTTCTCGCCGAACGCGTTGTTACTTAGACAATTGCAATTAAAGCCATGGTATTTCGATAATACATCCATACATAATCATGTAAGCCGCAAAATCTGTAGCTTTTGTTCGGTATGAGGAAAAGAAGGCCAATAATGTCGCAAAAATGTAAGATTTTGTTCGTATAACAAAAAGAAGGCCACAATTTTGCGAAGAAAATAGATGGCTGCTTACATCTCATTCACATGTCAGAATCTAATTTGAGGAAATTTCAAATGGTCTTTGGTGGTTTCTTTGCCTGTATCACAGCCTCATGTAGCTTGCCCAGCATCATACTGAAAGTGCACCTGCAGTTTGCAACATCCACCTTTCCAAACCAATCACTAGTCACCGTGAGATAGTGAAGCGTGACTTAGCATAAACAATGAATATAGTGAACTCTAGAAAATCATACAATACATGGTTTTACCCTAACAGCCGAATTTGCAGATCATTTAGAACAAAGTCCCTAATGAAACATCGTGCATATAAAAGAGTATACACTCCACAATCTGAACCATTTTCTTGCTCGGGACAACGCATTTCCACCGGTTGGATGTCAACCCTTTCTGGGGCAGGGGTGTCCCAAATTTGATGGACCTCTTTCATCAACCTGGAGACATGTGGAACTATCAAATTTCGTAATTATATAACTGAGTAATTGGGTACATAGTGATAGAAATAGCACCCGGATTCATACTACGATATTTCACGGATATCTCGCAGAATGCCAATTCTTGAGGGAGTCAAAATGCAAAGAAAGTGGGATGTGGAGCTCCAAGAGTCCGGGCGGACTTTCCAATCGGCACAATAAACATATAGGCTCCAATGATGGTCGCAATTAATCAATCGTAAAACTTATAAACATATCATAAATTATGAATAGCCATGGTCTTTGGAAAGGATAACCTTCTACAAACAAAGGCAGCCAATAGAAGAGGGGTGGCTCTCGGGTTTGGCAGAATCACTTCTTCCGGATGGACTTAACCTTCTTCATGTACAGGTCCACAATGGCGGGTGGAAGAAGACATGAGATCTTCTCCTCGAGACCGGTATCGTATGAGAGACAACCCCGTAAGATTTATGAATTCGATTAAGAATGAAATAAATGAGAAAGAGTGACACTTACATGAGATCGGCTCCCACGCATTGCTCATTCAGCCAAGATTGTCCCATCTTCTCGGGAATATCCGTACCCGGGATGCTCGAATGAGAAGGCCTCACCTTGATCTATCACAAATTCACCTTTTGGATCCGAGGACCGAGGGCCAAATTGGCTCCTCAAATGGATGTGCCATTGTGCATTGTAGGCAAGAATTGGAGCAGATTTGGTGCTCTTCCCCTTCCTTTTTGATTAGCCCATTCCAAAGTGATGAGGTCATCCAAATGCATAAAAATCAAAAGAAAGAAGGAAGTCATCGTCATGGTCACCATCATTCTCCCGATTACCTCGGGATCACCAATACCTATGTCATCTTCCAATACCAAGTATGTGGATATAAGGTGCGGGTGATGAAGCAAAGACCCACTTGTTCTGGGATGAGAGAAATTCAGAACCGATCCTCAACTTTGGTTTTGAGGTGCTTTGAAAGACATACCAGCAGCCTATAGATTTGCTTAGCCGAGTAACCGGCGGTGGAAGGGGATCCATGCCCGGCCGCTCCACTCAAACCGCCAGTGATGAAGTAACTTCGGCCGCAATCCCTCCTTGCATACCTCTAAATTACCCAAAGCTTCTGGCCCACCCAATCTTTTCTCGGGTCCACCTCATCAGGCCATAATTTCGTGCAAACTCCGGCTTCCTCAGAAAGCAATATAATCCTCGCATATTGCACCAAAGTTTTCTCCTTCTCCTCACCATCCGAATGTTCTCCAAAGATAGCCCGAACCAATAACCCAAAGCTAGTTCCCCGACATCTCTTCAAAAAACATGACAGATTCACCTTGTACTTGTATTGGGATCCAAGGCATTCCCAAGAAGTATTGCTGCATGTCCCGACCTTCCCTTCTCTTTGCTTCACTACAGAAGCCTTTTTCTACCCTTTGGGAGCCTTCTACAATAACGTCCCATTCATGCACCTTTAAGAAGGTGCTCCTGCTCTCTGCTTTTTGGATGACCATACACAACCATGAAACAAACAAATATGCTTTTTGCCTTCTTCCCTCTGTAGTAATACTGCGTTCCCCAAGTTTGCCTCGTCGATCTCAGGAGTCCTCATCCGAGTAGGCTGCTACCACCGGAAGAGGCATGGGTTTCCCCGCTGAGGCTGACCCTCTACGCGGGCTTCACTTTCTTGATCACTTTTAATGAGCTCTCGGATGCAAAGGAGTTATCGTTTTCCTCCTTTGCCTTTGCCTTGGCTTTCGAGGCGAGCACAGGGGGCCGCTTCCATCATCTCCTGCTCCTCCGGGAACAAATGCTCTTCATTGCCCTCATTCTCTTCTACAACATAATCCGGATCACTATCCTCCGGATCCCTCTTCTTCCTCACTTTCCACTTCCATTCCTTTGACCAATCGCTTGCATCCCCTTCCTGCCGCAGAGATTTCCTCGGCCGAATAGAAGTAGGATGAGCTCCCCACTATCATCCTCACTCCCATTTTCGCCCTGCTTTCTTTTTCGGCCGCGACCGCCGGGGCCTAAGTAAGCTTGCGAACCCGCCATAAGCGCCCACCTGCTGCACCTGCTGTGCGGGAACCGCCATGGCGCTGCTCTGGACGGAACCTAGCGCCATAACGCACACCAATGTCGGCGGAATCGATCCACAATAGCGCAATACAACAGCCCTGTTTTTTCGAAAGAGATGCAACAGCCCTGTTTTTTTGAAAGAGTGCTCTGGTAAGGTGTTTTTGGGCAGGACAACTATTGTCAGTTCATTAGATACGCCCCAATTTAAAAATCAGATGATGATAGTTAACGGGAGCCGGATGATAATAAATTGACATATACCGAATGCGAGAATATCATAAATAAAGCTTTTCCGACCGAAATACCATGGTATAAGGCCAGAAATACCATTGGTATATGGCCAGAGATACCATGATATATGGCCTGAAATACCATGGTGTGTTCCTAGTAATAACATATTCAATTGAATGGTCTATGTCTGGAAATACCATGGTCTATGTCCGAAATACCATGGTACCATGGCAAGAAATACCATGGTCTATGTCTGGAAATACCATGGTCTATGTCTTGAAATACCATGGTACCATGGCAAGAAATACCATGGTCTATGGCAAGAAATACCATGGGCTATGTATACTGGAAATACCATGGTACCATGGCAAGAAATACCAAGGCAAGAAATACAATGGTGCGTGGCAAGAAATACCATGGTCTATGTGCGGAAATACCATGGTCTATGTCCTGGAAATACCATGGTCTATGGCAAGAAATACCATGGTACCATGGCAAAATACCATGGTCTATGGCAAGAAATACCATGGGCTATGTAAGAAAATACAATGGTGCCATGGCAAGAAATACCATGGCAAGAAATACAATGGTCTAGTCAAAAGTTTAATAGTTCTATTGATGTCAAACATTTTATGTTGTCACAACCTTAGAACTATGTACATTTTAGGTGGCAATAGTTGTATTGCTCTAAAACAACTTATGTTGTGTTAACCTGGATTGGTCATCGCCGGAAATACCATGTTATTCATGGACCGAAATACCATGTCACTCCAGTAAGAAATACCATGTTACCCATGGCGGGGAAAAACCATGGCCAGTTCCGTTCCGCCCGCCCACCTCACGCCCCGTTCAAAAGTGGCCCTCTTGAATACGCCCCGCTCAAGGTACCACGGACCTGCCACACTTGTGAGAATGAAGTACGAGGCGGGACCACCTGGTTTGCTCATCGCGCGGTTGAACCGCTGATTCGGATGCATGCGAGAATGGCGCCGGGTGCATGCGGGAATGGCATGGCCTTGATTGATGGCTCCCATCGGCGTTTCTGATGGGCATGGCGTGGCTGATCACGGGAGTCCGGAAATACCGAGTCAAATCTGTCCAGAAAGACCGGATCCCGGACTCCAAATCTCCGGGTCCGATATCACGAAAAATTTGAGGCCTAAAAAGAACATGATTTGATGAATGATCCTTCCTTTCCTTTGCCATGTTTCGAATACCAAACTCTCGATCTTGTATTGATGAAGCTACTAAAGATGATGCCCAGGAATCAGGAATCATTTGGAAGCTGGCAAAGGAAAACTGGTTGATCCATTGTTGCTTTCAGTTTTGATTCGAGCTCTGCTGCTGTGTTGTGATTTTGTGATGTTCCTTTCTTTAATGCTCAATTTATTCTTTAATGCTCAATTTATGGAAGTTGAAAAAGATGCTTTAGAAATTCGATGGTTCTAAGTACTCCCGATTTGGGTTGGCCTCCCGTGGAAACCCTTCCAAATTTCCATGGAAACCCTTCCAATTTTCCATGGAAACCCTTCTTATTTTTCATGGAAACCCTTCCGGCCTTCATTAAAACCAGGAAGGGTTTCCACGGAAAATGGGAAGGGTTTCCATTTTTTTTTAATATTTTTAACAACGTACATTTATGGGCCACGCCTTTCAAGTAGGAAGGGTTTCCACAAATGGGGGAAAATAGGAAGGGTTTCCACTTCCGTTCAAAAAAATTCTAAGGACGATGTTTTCTTGCTTCTTTTGCTCTCTCATGACAGCATCTCCTTATGGATCCGAGCTTTGACGATTTGAACAATGCAATGACAGATGCTGTAGATTTCGTTGCTGAAGGTTGTATGTACCTCTATGATATCTAGATACTTCACAAAGATTTCTTGTGATGGCGTAGGTCTATGTTTTGTGTTTGTAGTGACATTTTTAAGGGGTCTAGATTTTCGTAGGTGTTTTCATGATTTTTGTAGATTGTTTTGAATTGCATCTACAATCTCCTACGGTGCGAGGTTGGAGTGTTTTGAATTTGGAGGGGTTTGGTTCATGTTTGTAAGATTGTAGAGCTTTTCTAGGTCTCTAGAACTTTTTAGAACATGGTGGACAGCGTGGATCCTGAGTTAAGTTCGAAGAGTTGAAAAGTGGAAGGGAGCAAGGTTAAAGTTGAGGGAGAAGCTATAATTGGATTGCATTGACAGTACGATGGAGAACTATGTTTTTGAGGAATCACAAGGCCCCCAAAAATGAACTATTACATTTAACCAATAATAGATCGTCTAAAAACCATGATATATGTGGTTTTTTATGCATGAATATATTTGGCAGAAGAAAACCACATGCCATAGTGGTTTGTTAAATTGAGAGTGGTTTTTGATATAGTTTTCCATGTTGGTTATCAACAAAATAGTGGTTTGTTAAAACTAGTAGTGATTTATGTCATGGTTTCATGTCTGTATAATAGTTCATCGAAACTAGTCAAAAACCATTGTGTGAGTTGGGACATGGTTTGGAGATAGTAGTTTAATTATGCTCAAAATTAATCAATGACACATACTTTGGCTAGCATAATGATTTATTAAATTAATCTTTTTATTGTATAGTATTGGGGAAATGAATAATTCGAAATGTTGATCCTCAAGATGATTGATTTTCATTTCCAACATTTTAACTATATCTTTACAATTTAACTTACCTATTGACCTTTATGCTTCCTTTTTTAGTTCAGTTCATCTCTTTTTGGGTTGCCCCTAAGAGGAAAACCCTCGTTCATGTGGGTATGTGGAATATTCGGGTTATATGGCGGTATACACAAGTATTCCCTCTAACTGGCCTAAACTTGCTATCAAGATAATTTGTCGTAGTTGTCCTCTGCCTATCAAAACCCGTCGCAAGCCATAATTGAATGTTTTCTCTTTGCACCAGCTACTCCACTGCCATCAACCCTCATTCTGGTCTATTTCCTTCTTATTAGCACTTAAAAAACAATAGGCTAGGTCGGTCGGTTAATTGCATATTTGTGTTTCTAAATTGTAGCCAACACTTTCAATCGAGAATGTGGGCCAGCTTTGCAGTTGATCTGTTGATATCTTCCCTGGAAGCCTCTAGGGTAAGATACTTGGATGATCCCAATATATTATTTTGTTTTGGCAACGATCCATTTGGTCCACAGGCAGAAGGAAGTCTTGCTCTTGTGCTTCAGGATAAGTAATCTCTTACTTTAACAGAAATCCATTATGGCAATTATAGAGTTATATTGGATAATATGAACATGTTAATTTAACAACTAGTTTTATAACCATGCACTAGCAATTGCTAGCTTTAGCTCGATTTACCTCGACAAATAGTGAGGTTCACTGTTAAATTTATCCTTCTAGCTAAAATTGCATACACATATAAAGAATGCTGATTTTTAGCACCACCACAGAGGAGGAATGATGTGCAACAACTTCTAAGCAAATTGTGTGGTTGAGACAGCCCCATGGATTTGCAACTTGTCAGTATACATAACTGCTCTAAGAGCTATCTGAAGAAGGATAAGTCTTGAGACGATAAAAATGTTGCACCTTTATGTATCCTTTTGGGTTGTATCGTGCTGCTCCTGAATGAGAGCCATTGAGGACATAATGAACGGCATTGCATTCTAAATGTTAGTGTTTTCTTAGCATCGAACGTTTCTAGCTATATTAACAAACTCGACTTGAACTACAGTTTATAAAGATTCAGAAGATGAGCAGTTGCAGTGCAGTGAGGGATGTTGCTGCGGGAGAAAATATAACAAGAACATGTCTCAAGGTTTGCAATATTATGAAGTCCATGTTTGTTGTGTTTCATTTGTAATAGTTGTGAATCCTTTGTTCCAAACCTCAAAGCATTAAAGCAAAAAAATCAATAAGTAAAACCATAACTTGTTTATCTATAAAAGATCCCATCGTTCAAACTGCCTCACGGGGGAATTCACAGTGCAAAAGTATCTTGTTTCTTCTTATCATTAGCATTAGCATTATCTTCTTTTATTCTTGGCAGCCTTTTAATATTTGGTTATTGTATTTGGTGATGGGGCCTAGTCCCCAGGTTTTACATGGGCTGTTGCCCTTGCATGTGCCGTCAATTCTTATCTTATCTTATCTTATCTTATAATTTACATTTAACGTTTATATAGGAATTGAGCGAGAAGTCAACTATTGCAAATTTTGGAGCAAAAGTTAAAATTTTATTGATGCATGATTTTGATTGATAGCATATGTGACAAGTAGAATTGCAGCACATAGGGGTGTCTTGAGTGATTCCATTGAAGTGGAGCAACATGCATGAAGATGCAATGGGTGCAAAGGAATTATGGACAAACATTTTTCTTAAGCAAGGAAAAAGCCCTATTCATGTAAAAAGTAGCCAAGGGCTAAGATTAAGTCTTGGGGATGGATCCAAGGGTCAAAAGTAAATCCCTAAATGGAAGGTTATAAGAGGAAAAAATAGAGCGCGGCGGCCTCCAGGGATGTCCACGAGATGCTGTGCATGGAGATGTCCATGACACCAGGGAATTTTGAACTGTATGCGAAGTGCAGTTACGCGCCTAGGCAGCCTCGTAGCTAGAAGTAGTCAAGGAGGAAAGCATTTTTGCTGGATGTGTGGTGATCAGCTGAGCGACTGTGGCGAGCTATATAAACCTGGTTTCTAGATATTCAATTCTTGTATGTTGGTGTCATGCGCTTTATATCCAGTTTAGACCTCAACCCATCTCTCAAATTTTGAAGGTACTTTTTCTCTAGATCTGTGCTAGTTTTTGTGATCTTATTTTTCAAAAGGGGGCTTTCCAGACTTTTCTCTTTAATTACAGGGCGGCACCTTGTGATGGCGTCACCTCAAAGCTTCACGGATGTTGCCTCTCGTGATCGGAAGCAAACTAAATACCTATTTTGCATGCCCAGGATCGATTCATTGTTTTGATTGCTTTCTTTGCTTGAGAATTCTTCTGCGGTAAATTACCTCCTCAATTTTGCATTCCTCAATAGACTGACATTTTATTCTAAGCGGATAGCCTTGTTTTATATGTTGATCTGGTCTTCATTTCACTCTCATCTACACACTTTCATATTTTCTTGTTATACAATCAGGTCTGCTCTTGCTGGATTTGATCCGCTCTTGCCCTCTATCTACCTCATGACATTGTGCAAGATCCTGGTCCAATCTGACTAGGGTATGGCCTCCAAAACGTAAACCCTGTGCCTTGCCAGGTTATTGTAGGGTTTACGTTATGGAGGTCGAGCTTTGGTCCGTTGCACTTGGGACATGGTCGAAAGCGTGTTTGCGTTTGAAAACACGCAGGCAAGAGAAACCTGCGGAATGGGGTTTGGATTTAATCTCCTCCTAGTTTTGCAATTAAAAGTCTAGAGCACCTTATGCAGTAGCAAAATTGTTTGGGATCACTCGGGTTCGCCAATAGATCGAAACTCTGTTATTTCAGTTCTCATGGCTCCCCATGCATGTTTAGAAATGGTCCACCTAGTTATCAAAGAAGTCGACTACGTTTTGGCCTCCAAAACGTAAACCCTGTGCGTTGCTAGGTTATTGTAGGGTTTACGTTATGGAGGTCGAGTTTTATTCAGTTGCACTTGAGGCATGGTCGAGAAGCTGCAGTTGAAAACAAGAAGCAATAGAAATTGATGAAATGGGGTTTGGATTTATCCTCCTCCCAGTGTCGCAATTAGAAGTCAAGAACACATTTTGTAGTAGCAAATTTTTCTGAAATGATTCGGGATCGCCAATAGATCCAAAGTCTGTTATTTCAGTTGCCATGGCTCTGCATGCATGTTTGAAAAAGGTACACCATATCCCAAGTGCAATCTGACCACGTTTTGGCCTCCACAACGTAAACCCTACAATAACCTGGCAAGGCAATGTGGTTTGCATTTTGGAGGCCATACCCTAGCCGTGATTGGACCAGGATCTTGCATAATGTCATGAGGTAATGGGAGGGCGTTGACGCTTTAAGAGGCGGAGCTCTAAAACCTTCCAAAGTCCCGGCCCGGTTCGAAGTTGGGGAAGTGTGTCACGCTTTTAAGTTCTTGATCCCTTTATTCTATTCCTTGCCAAACTCCTCTACCAAAAAATTTCAAAGGCTATCATATTTCTTGCATAGAGTCCTAGTCATCATGTCCATGTCACCACCATCTAGCCATGTCATCCAAAATTTGCCAACATCACCCAATAAAAAGACCGTGAGATGGACATCTTTTCATTTTGGCCTAGTCAAAACTTGGCCTTGCTTTCTTGGCATGCCATGTCACCACTTGGAGTGCCACATGGGCTTCAACATGCCACCTAACATGCCAACGTGGCTCAAACATGCCGGGCCGCTCCAACATGCCACCTAGGCTCACACATGCCACCTAGGCTCACACATGCCACATAGTTCCAATATGCCACCTAGCCTTAAACATTCCAAGGTGGCTCAAACATGCCATGTGGGCTCCAACATGCCACCTAGGATCCAACATGCCAAGGTGGCTCAAACATGCCAAGATGGCTCCAATATGCCACACGGTTCCAACATGCCATCTAACATGCCAAGGTGGCTCAAACATGCCCGCTGGCCCCAAAGACTCCACCTAGGCTCAAACATCCCAAGGCCACCTAGGCGCCAACATGCCACCTAGTCTCCAACATGCCACATAGTCTCGAACCCAAATATGCCAAGGTGGCTCAAACATGCCACGTTTTCTCCAACATGCCACCTAGGCTCTAACATGCCAAGGTGGCCCAAACATGCCACATGGGTTCCAACATGCTAGCTAGTTGGCTCAAACATTCCAAGGTGGCTCAAACATGCCACAAGGGCTCCAACATGCCACCTAGGCTCCAACATGCCACCTAAGATGCCGAGATGCCTCAAACATGCCACGCTGACTCCAACATGCCACCTAGGCTCAAGCATGCCACCTAGGCTCCAACATGCCACCTAGGCTTCAACGCACCACCAAGGCTCCAACATGCCAAGGTGGCTCAAACATGCCACCTAGGCTCCAACATGCCACCTAAGTCGATGTTCCCCGAGTCTATTAGAAGAGCCAATTTATGGATTGCGGGGAGATGCCCATTCGTTGCGCAGGACCATATGGAGAGGACATTTGAGACAAACTACTTTTCGAAGGTGTTAAGGGTCCATCTTCTCAAGGCCAACACAGCCTCTCTAAGTGATATACTATGCAAGATCCTCGCTCAAAACGACTAATGATTGTCTACTTCCACACTGTGTCAAATTTGCATTTTATGCCTTCAGAAATAAATGTGCACGAAGCTTCATTTGTTGTTATTCAACTTCCATATTAATTGCATTTATGATTCAGTTCCAAAGTGAAGTTTGTAATGTGGAATAGGCCTGACCTGCACCAATTTCTCGCAAAATATGATAAACATTTATGAAATTATCTTGTTCACCGCAGAGCAGCTTAAACACGATGTCGCGAATATAATGTAATTGATCCTTGTGAATTTATTTCCCCGCAGATTGTTCAAGAACACTTGTTCAGAGGGCTGCATCAAGGATTTTATCGAAATATAATGGTGTTTTTGAAGAGGATTATCATTGTAGATGATAATTCTTGATCTTAGAAATTGGTCCACCGTCGGTTTCAATTGAAAAAAAGATGCCAACACATAGAGGTTTCCACAATCTCTACAAGTTAAATGAACAGTGGTGCCGCTTCTAAGCTATAAAGTTTTTAATAATGTCAATTCATTGGAGGAGTATGGAGTAATCCCTCCGCTTTTGTTGCAAGAAGGTCGCTCGACATACTCTAGAACTTGTCCATCTCCATCGCTTTTGCTCGCTATCCAGTTTGACATTCCCCCATTAGGGGCAATTTGGCAATTTCTTATAATATAGGGCATTTTCATAAGTATCAAGAAATATGGGACATTTTAAAACTTTTTTTGAGTTTAAATATGCATCCAAGCAAGAGTTTAACCAATGGCTTAGATGGATGGCATAGATCTTGATCTCCCTCCTATTCTCTGATTGGCCCTTAGAATTGACGGCGGAGATTGGCTGTGAGATCAATGGCTAAGATGTCGCATCCATGTCCCCGTAATTTCATTGGTTGCCTCGTGATTAACATTGTGCCTTGTGTTTTTCCTTTCCTCCCCGCCGCCTTGTGTTTTTCCTTTCCCTCGAATGGCTATGGCGCATTGAGGTATCCGACATGCACCTTGTGCATGCTGCCCTGCCATGGTGATCCGACCACGCATCCATCCCCCGTCACACCGGGCCGGCCTCCCCGGATTCGACCGTGCCATACACCCCATGTTCAAGCAAAGGAAAAAATTCGCATAATGGGAGATTCCTTTAACCGTGATCACTTTTGGTGGCCCTAGAGTCGAAATGACAGATTCAGAGATAGATGCGATGAGCTGAAAGTTAAAACTCGAGAATTGTTAACGAAAGATATTGTCCCAAATCGCTGTGTTTTCTCGATGAATGAAAAACGGGCCTCTCATAGATTTCTTAGATAATCCGCCATGGACGCTTTTTCACGCCGGGTAGAAATAAAGTTGAGCTCTAATGCCGCCATATCCGCGGCCAAGAAAGAATCCGGAGACAATAACTGAAGGGCATCCTGCATCGATCGATGGGTTCCATGGGCATGGCAGAGAGTTTCGACCGCCACGATCGATCCCGGCCCGGTGAACAAATCGCGCGATTTGGCGTCCGAATCAAGATTCGCAGGTTCCGTGATATGCCGATGCAAACAGACATCCAGAAACCAGCCAGACATATCCGCTTCCCTTGTTCTCTCCTTAAAATGCCTCGGGCTGCTATGGCTATACATACCAAACCGCAATGGTGCTCGCTCTCGCTGCACATGGAGTAGAGTATGCTTTTGGCCTCATGAATACTCGCTAGTTCCGTGGGCAGCCCGATTCATATTTCGAAAGGGAATATTATTGGAAACAACTGATTTGGAGCTGGATGAGGTAAGAGAATTCATTGAGCATGTGTCTTTGCGGTATACAATTGATTCTTACCATCTGATTACAAATAACTGCTGTTTAGGGTTTCAGCTTACCAACCCACAGCGATTCTTACCTGACTTGTGAGTTAAAAATTAACAGTAACTCCTATATGCTTTCGGGGTTTCATATATAGCTCGTCTACATCGGGCCATCTCTCGACTTCCAAGACTTATTCGTTAGTGGTGCCTTTCAGCCCATATAGGAAAGTTCTTAGTCATCCGCTTTGGTTTTTTGACGTCTAAAATTGGTTGCTTGTTTTATATGCAGCAGGCCATTCGATACAAATGGATGCTTTAGATATTTCTACTGGTCAGGTATCCTTCAAGGCTTTAGATGTTTCTACTGCTTTACATTGTGGCTTTCTTTCTTCAAGGCTGCAAAAATGGGTGGAGAGGCTCGCCAAAGCGGTGCCTTTGCACTTTTCCTACTTGTGTCTTCTCGGCTATAGGCTTAAGATTGGAAATAAAAAAATCTTTCAGACGACGGGTCTTCTACTGGTCGTCTTTAAGATCGAAATAAAAAAGCTTCCTTTTTCGAGTTTGTGTTAAAATTTTGATCTCAAAACTCTGTTAAATTTCGTTGTAACTTCTATTGCAATTATTGAAATTTGGCCTCTAAAACAGGCCTAAATTTAATGAACTTGGTTGGGTTCAATTCCCAAAAAAGACTTTCTTAGCTGGATATGCTTAGATTGAATAAACAAGAAAGAATAATAAAATGATGTCTGATGTCATGTTTAAAATAAAATATGATTATATTGCCTTCTAGATTCTAGTGAATACTGGATTTTTTTTTTTTTTTTTTTTTTGAAAATATATGCCACGTGTCACTACATGATTGGTTAAAGACAACATTTATTTTTCTTATATGTCATAATAATGCTTTTTTATTTAAAAATAACTTGTAGATTTTATAGTAACTACATACCATATTAAAAAAAACAATATATGAATTTTTTTTCTCAAAAAGACTATTGTAGATTTTTTTTAAATTACCAATATTTTTATGAGGAAAACAATAATGGAAAACAATGGCACCTTTTTAAAAACTACATATGGAGACAAAATATCAACATAGAGAAAATTGAAACATTTGAAAACAACAATTATTTTTAAAATAATATATATAAATTTCTTGAAAATTACATATCATTTTTGGGAAAACAATGTCGACTTTAAAAACTACAAGTGGAGAAACAAAACAACACATATTGAAAAGGAAAAACAACTATTTTTTTAGGGTTTTTCACGTGTACTAATATTTAAACCTACATGTGTTTTTTGAAGATAAACAACGCGTGGCTCCTCAAAAACAATACCAAGAAAAACTACACGCCGAAAAAGTTCGGTAAAAACAACGATTGAAAAAGAGACGTTGACAAAACAAAAGTGCCGAGAAAACCACCGTGGGATTTTTGGCAAAACCACCGGCCTCTTTGTGCAAATCCGGATAACGGGCCACACGTGGACTTTTGGGGCCATTTTGGTGTTGTTTTGGCATAAAACAACACAGGTACAAGTAAAAACATCGTGGACCAAAATTCGTGGGTCGTGTTATATAGTTTTTATTATAAGCTTTACCCTCTAATTAGGTATGTGAGTTTATGCATGGAGTTTTAATTTGTTGTGTAGAGGAAAGGGACGAGTTTAGGAGAAAATAGGAGGAGGACTCCCACGCAGGTAGGGGCAATCGCGGCCGGGATGTTCCTCCAAGGCGTTTCAACCTCCACCTATCACTACACCGGCCGAGGTTTGGGTATTAAGATAGCTTTTTATAAAAATAATAAATAAATGAATTGTTTTTGCATGATATTTGTGTTTCCGCTCCTCATGGCTCGGGCCCCCTCCTCGCCAAACATGTCTCCCCGCCGAGAGACCAAATTGCAAAAGATATTTTGCCTCTTTGACACCAACGCCGGTTATGCAGACTCCCGCCCTATTCCCCAACCTTATAGTGTTGATTATCGACCTCCTCACGTTCATGAGAATATTGAGAATGCTAGGCGTAGTATGGACTCCGATTCTAGGCAAGAGAGGGAAACAATTTTTCTAATGCAAGGAACTTGGAGGAAGATTTCAACAAAATATATATCCACTCACGTGCAAACATTTCTTTGGTTGCGGCATGTTAAAGATGCTCATTCTCTCATTACTTCGAGGTCAAGAAGTAGTGGAGCAACAGACTCTAACGTTCAAGATCGGACGATCATCACGAGGGGTTAGGGAAGAACAAGAACATGATGTTCGCTGACTTGGAGAGGGAGGATCGGCGGCGTCCGCGTGTCAATCAAGAAGAGGCGCCCATTTTAAACTTTGTTTTGAACCGCGTAAAGTCTGCGGGGTGATTTGGCCCGAATATACCCGACTATCATATTAATAATAATTTTTGATGTAAGTTATGTGAACATATTATTTAAGATATCAACCTTAAATATTAGTACTTTTAATCATCTAAATTTGTTTTTTGTTCATTCTCTTCACTTAATACATTGTAAAGTGCTCAAAAGGTTCTTAATGGGACGGGATATGTATGGCGGTGGACATAAACACGCTTTTTATATACCCACCATTTATGCTTGAGGGGACGATCTTCCTAAGAGGATGGTGAGGGAAGTGTCTTTATACTATTAATCGAGGGACGCGCAATCACAAATAATATCTCTGGATTTATGGCCTCCCACAGATAGGGAGTGGCACGGCGCTTATGACCAATCTTTCTAAAATAGAGCGTCAAAAATAAAATGAAACAGAGTTTCCCGTAGAGATAGAAAAAGCAAAGGCGTTTAAGCTGGAAGAAGCTCACTTGATGATGGGCCGAGAGCTTATACCAAAAAGGGAGGTACATGACCTAGTCATAGTCTTGTTTTTATTATTTTGATATGGCGTTGATCTATCGATTTATGTCAAAGGCACCATGTGGTCAAGGAACCGGAAGCGATTTGGCGAAAAGAAGGAGGCTGATTGGTCAAAAGTCCCTTAAACCACTTAATCTCCACAAGAAGATATCAAGGTATTTTTATTTTTTGTCATTCGTTCACTTTAATGTGATAATGTTGTGCCTTACTGTCGAGATTGCATTGAGCGTGCAAAGATCCGTAAAGCAAACATAGAGCCTCGGGCCGGAAACAAAGCGAAAGCAACTAAAAGTGAGCTAAAAGCCGTCTCATTTGGAGCTCGCCAATAAAAAGGGTTTCTATAGATTCGTTAAGAGCTATATTAGTTCACATTAATTTTAATAAGAACTTTAAATGTCACTAGCTAATACTGCGTTATATTGTCATAGGAACATCTATCACGGTTTAAACCTAACAAGCAAAGACAAGAAGTAGCCCGCAGGCGTTAATTTGTTTATCATATCCAGCGGGGCTATAATGACGAGGAACTCTCACTTGGCGAGGAATGCGGTGCGTTGTAGAAAATTATTATAGTCTATGAACTACATTAACTTCATATTCTTTTTGGTTTTATAGAAGCGGAATGAAGGTCTAGAGCATGACATGGGGGCCTCGGGGCTACGAGGGATTCAAAAACGTCATTTGGAGAGCCATCCAATCGCAATGCTTGGTGGCGGTTTGAGGCTCTAACTTTAACTACTTTCGGATGACTACTCGAATCATACGAGAGAGTAGCTCTGAGCTAAAAGGGTGGATACTCCTCTTTAACGAAGTCTTTTGTAATTATTTAAAAATATAAATACAATTCATTTTTGTGATTATTTAAAAATATAAATATAAAAATAATTTTGTGACTATTTAAAAATATGAATATAAAACACTTTTGTGATTATTTAAAATATTTTTATATTTATATTTTTATATAAATATTTTTTTATTTTTTTCCCTACACGCCGCGATGCGGCGTATCCCGCGGCTTTTTTGCCACGTGGCTTTCTATCTTGTGATACCCCGAATTTTTCCACGTGTATATTCCACGTCACGTCGCATGCGGCGCCCACCGCAACTTTACGCGACGCGTGTATATTCCGCGTGTATATTCCACATGTATATGCCGCGTGTATATTCCGCATTGTGCGATTTCCCGCGTGTCGCGTCGCATGCGGCGTATACGCGTTTTACTGCGACGCAGCGTGGATTTTGGTGATATTCCACGTGTATATTCCCGGTATATATTCCGTGTATATTTCGCATTAATCGCGTGCCATCGCGGCGTGCGGCGTCGTATCAGGTTACGTCTGCCCGGCGCCGACGCGTCGCATGCGGCGCCGCGTGACGATCGCGGCGTGAACCACGCAACGACGTCACGAAATGACGTCGGGACGTCTTACGACGTGTAGCAGACATCGCTATTGGCGTCGCTAAATGACCCTTTTCTTGTTGTGCTGCAATTGAAGCCGCCACCACATGTAAAGATTCATAATGTTTTTTTTCATGTTTTATTTAAACCCTCTTTTACATGATGGAGATCAAGTGCTTAGGGATTTGCAATTAATCCGGGAGAATAACACCTTTGAAGTAATGCCATCCCAAATATTTGCGATGGGTCCGGAGCTGGCTTGCGTAGAACGATCAATCAAAGAAATCCTTATACAATGGGATTACCTTATAGAGGATGCAACATGGATGGAGTTAAAAGCAGTAGAAGCAAAATATGCTAAAGATTTGAACCTTTTCAATCTATATCATGCCATGGAATAAGGTTGTCTAAAAAGATGTATCAAACTTGTTAAGTATAAACAATACAAGAAGTTGTGAAGGAGTATATCTGTAATAATGTGATGTGAATTTTATTCAACGAGGGGCGTCGAATCTTAAAGGGGATAAGAATGTGATGTGAATTTTATTATGGTTGTATGGCTCTAAGGTATATTAATAAAATAATAAGAGGGTGGCGTGGCATAAGGGGGTGATGTGGCAATGAACTAATAGAAGGAAGTTAAATTAAAAAAAGAGTTCGAAGCGATTGAGAAAAGAGGAGGAAGGCGAGATCTAAAGTGATAAGAAGAGAGAGAAATAGTGATTTGAAGAAGCGATTTTAGAGGTAAGATTGTTTAGATGTTTGTTTTAATAAAAGGGGAATTCATCTTAAAAAAGTCTGAGTCTTTGAGTGTCAGGGAAAAACAAGTGTTTATGCCGTAAATTTGAGTCTTCATTGCAAATAAAAGCCATGAATAGGCTGGTCTTCGGCCAGGCCTAAGGGCGAAATGCCTACTTACTCCATTTCCGGATCACGATAGAACCTTTTGGAAGCTGTTTTTTGCGATGCAAGGGAAGCCATCCAGCTGCTGGCACTGCTTGCGAACAAAGCCCAAATGAAGTGGAAATAGAAAAGATCTGAGATTAATCAAGTAATAGGTTAGATCTAAAAGAAAAATAAGCTTCTAGAATTCGGCGAGCATCTGCCCACAAGAACCCTCAAATGACACATTGACAAACCTTGAGAATCATGCTTTTCATCTACAAATAATAGCTAAAAACCGAGGGGGATAAAGGGAAATCAGCGGATTATTGGAAGATCCCTCTTTCAAAGGTTGAAATGATCTCTTGGCTAATCGATAGGGAGATCGACCAAACCATTTTAATTCACGTCTGAAATTAGGCATGTCGAGGCCCGCGACCCGATTTATCAACCAAATTAATAACCTTAATATAATGATTCCTTAGGTTAACTAATTAAATGGTTTATTTAAGCAAGGACCATAGATACCAAATCAAATAAGAAAAACAAGACCATTTAGACTCTTGGGCGAAGAGTGTCTTCATTTGTCATGCAAATTAAAAAAGTTAGTATTACGCCATTCCCAAGCCAACTCACATTTGCCTAGCTTTTCGTTTTGGCGTATTATTATAATTATAGGAATGCCCGAAAGTTATATGAACTAAGGTTAGGTATTAATTGTTAAGTAAATCAAAAAGGAAAAATATATGTCAATCGTTCCAAGCATGAATATGAACAAAGAAGTTGGATACATAGACATAACTAGTCTTTCTCGAAGCTAGCATACCCATAGGAAAATATTGGAAATGCAGCCCATGTTGCTGTAGCCCGATTGCACCTTGGTCCTGCCCACAACTCTCCCGGGGAGAATAAGCGCGTAGTAAACCGAGGCAGGAAAGTGTTAAGCACTTTCAAGACTAGCGTAGTGGGCATCGACGAAGCCATTGGATGCTGGACTTCGGCACCGGGTCACGCCGAAGTTGCTTCTAGGTGAAGGTCTTTCCTCGAGCCAGGAGAGACCCCGTAGCTTAGGGGAGACCGCACATATTACTTGGGACTTGGGGAGGGGCGGCGTGTGGTTACGGTGACCCTCGCGAGATCTTAGCTCAGGTGGAAGCATTTTTTTCCAGAACTTGGTGTCGAGGCTGAAGGGACCGCCACATTTAAGTAGGAGGTCTATGATTGGGATCCGTGATACGGTAACAAATGTTGGGATCCATGCCATAGGTATTAATCACTAATTTCTCTCCCATATCTTGATGATTGTTAGCTTGACTAATTGCTTTGCCCTGAATTATAACCCTCTAATAATGTTGTGACTAACATGCGACGTACTACATGCGGTTGTGATTATATTCGGGTAGATGAAGAAAATGCAGTTGTTATATGAAAGGTTAACATGATCTCAACTATTTGAAAGGGACATAATTTTTTTTTTTTTTTTTTTTTTTGAAGGTAAGAGTTGGTTTTATCATTAATTATGAAATCTCGAGTACATAGCAAAAGTATGCTTTTAGAAGAAGCATATCAAAAAATATAGTGAAGTGTAGCGATTGATAATAGAGTGTAAACAAAGCGCTAAAATGAAGTCTTGATTAAGGAGGAAGAAGCGATCGGCAACCACCCTTGGTAGAATGAAATAGCAAATAGGTAAACAGAACACAATTAGGAGGCGAGCGTAACCGATTCCAACGAGCAAATTGCAAACCTGCCAAAATCCACCAAAAGAGTAAGCGAACTAAATAAAATAAAAGCCCGGTATATGCTTCTTGGCTTAAAGGACAAATGGGCCAGGGGATTTTAGCGGTGATCCGAGAAGCAGGAATTGAAGTAGGCATTGAAGGCACAGTAAGGAGCCAAAGAGATGTTAGGGGCAAGGGGCCAATTATTTCGGATAGCAGAGTCGAAACAAATCCTTATCCACGGAAGAAATACTTATGACACCCATATAGATGCACCAATAATTTGTGACTATAGTACCATGTTCTATATCTTGAGAAATTTGAGACTTATGTGAGAATTCTACTTCTACCGGAGGGAATTTCCACGATTAAATGGAGAGGATGACCTATCCAAGCAAAATATACTTGCCCACATATCTTCACTCTCCTTGTTGTAACTCATCGTCCCTCTTTTCATCGGGAATGACTCCATAGAAGTGGCAATGTCATTTTTCATGACTTGATCGAGATGTCCGAATGAAGGGAGAGGCTGCCGGTATCAAACTTGTTGTTTCCTTCTCCCGTGAAGAAACTAAGATACTCTAGGATCATCGGAAAGAAATAAATTAGAGACCACAACATTTAGATTGGAAGCAAACAAATCATAGTGACCCCTATATACAAACCATATTCTTCCCATTTTACTGGTCAAAATTAGCTCCAAATTTCTTTTATGTCTTTGTAGCAATAGTCTCAAAATCAAAGCGAAAGTGCATTTTTTAAACGAGAAGATGGACACACTTTTTTTTACCATATAACACCCTATTCCTTGCTTTCCAAATGTTCCATAGAGCAATTTTAATATTTGTATTATCAAATTTATTATCGATTCATAAGGGACATAAGATCCTCATTGATTTCAATCATAAATTTATGAAGAGAACCAAGACGAGAAACCATTTAGGAACTCTGAGGAAAGAAAATATAGGACATATCCTCGGGGGCACATTTACAAGCTAAAGGGCACATAGCATGAGAAATATTAGGGTATCTCACTGGACATAGAGACCGATTATTTTAGAGCGCCATTAGCAATAAGCCAAATGAAATATGAGACCTTAGGAGGGCAATAAGAATGCCAAACATTATGAAATAAACTTTTGAGCTGATCATAAGTAATGGACCATTTTAAGCATAGCTTTACATCCTCATTGTTGGAAGTCATTGCATTTGTAAACATTTTTTGACTTTGTAATCCCTTTGTCATTTACTCTCCGATCCTCTTTCCAAATTGTGACTAAATTTGAGAGGAAGGGTTTGATGAAAAATAAATTTTTCTTATCCAGAGAGGTGCCTCACGATAATACCCTTCAATCTAGTCCAAGAAATGACTCTACTACCACATATAAACATGTCTCATGATATAGACTAAACCAGACTTCATTCCATTTCTTATAAATTAAGGATGCTTGATAGCAAAACGGAGAGTTACCTTTCGATCATGATGGGATTCCAAAAGATTGGAACATCAAGTGAGTGAAGCTCCTCTCTTTTTAATGAAATGAAAATTAGGAGAGCGACATTCAGGCCTTGATGAGATTGTGCATAAGAGGGGACATAATTTTCCATCTATGCTTTCTTCAAGGCTATTTCATTTTATATATGATGGAAGCGTAAAAAAGCGTGTAAATGGAAAAAGAGACATAGGACAAAAGGATATGTTTTCGTTTTCATCTCTGAGATTTTTCACATTGCGTTTCTAGGATGTAATTTGCTAAGGGCCTCAGTTCATATACATCAATTGCCTTTTGGACCGGTGGATCTACTTAAGCTAGATGGATGGGATGCCGCATATGGCATACCGATACTGATACATAGCCGGGCATTAGAGTGTCCAACATGTGTTGGACATAACCGAAGTTGCAATTCAAGTGCTTTTGTGGATAGTTGAAGGTGGGCCCGGTAACCCGCGGTTGTGGTGTTTATATTGTACTTTACAATTGTACATATCTCAATTAGTTACAATTGCCTAGATTGTATATAATATGCTTTTGTTTTGTTCTCTTTTGTATCATGCGAGGACTACAATTGCTATATTTTTTTATGGAACACCTTCACTACTGGTGTTCCATATTCTACTAAGTGTATATATGAGATTCACGTTTAGTTTTCTATCGTGCATATATGTTGTGGGCTCTGCACCCAAGTAGGCATATGGGGCTATGCAAGTTAAATAGTGAGGCTATTACTTTGAGCCCAATTCCAACCATGTACACTAACAAGATCACGACATATGGAATTCAAGCAAGAATATATAATACAATTATCATTCGTCAAATCCGAATATTCATTGCGTGGGTATTTTTATGTTGATATCCTATGGCTATTTGGAATCACGATCTATAATTAATAAGTTTAGAGTAGTTCACCATGACCAAGCTTATATGCACCAACACATGTAAGGCGTTTGAACCTTTCTAACGGTTTCTTATTAAGGTATAGCATCACTTTAGATGTTAGATATAAAACGTTAAGATAGCAATTTTGTCTTTGATTGTCTTTGATCCATCTATTTGGGTTGCATGCCGTTCAAATTACCCTGTTCAATCTTCCTCAACTTATCGGTTTTCATTTATGAACCTAAGATGATTTTTATTTATTTATGTTTTTTGTATTATAGATCTAATAATACTAGAATTCAATATTTTGAACTAGCTCAAGCATTTTGCCATTTCCTTGGCAAATTAGTTCTTTTCTTTTTGGAGCAAGATAGGTCGAGGGTTCTTTTGCTTCTTTTGCAAGATCGGGTTGAGGACAAAGATCACATTTGGAACATGGTCGTTGTTATAATCATTGTTTGAAGTCAAACCACGATATTGGCTCAAGAGTCGGGCATGCTTGGAGGAAGATAAGGTGAGCTAGGATAGCATATGAAATGGATGGCTTTCACTTCATGTCTATACAACAACCTCCGGCTTTTTATAGTATTTGTTTTATGGGTTGTTAATCTTCTAATTAGTCTATTGAAAGCTAAAGGTCAAGTGTCCAAAGACCTAGATGCTTTCTTTTTGGAGTCAGACAAGTCATTAAAAGCTTGGTTTACGGGTTGCTATATTTTTCTTTGTTCTTTTTTTTCTACAATTGGATTTGGCTTTCGAAGTTCATATTTATTTGTAGGAAAACGTTTCAACTTCATTCTTTTAAATTTAATGACTATGTATTTTAGAATGCCAAGAGTGTAAGTCCGCCTTGCATCTCTAATAAAAGCTATTTTTATGTCTATTGCAGTCTAAAATATGTGCTTGGGTGGTGCTTTTACTCTAATGCGAGGGTTTACATAATAACATTCTCAAAATTTATTTTGCAAGTTACTAGGATGCTATCACTTTACTCCTTTTTCTTTGGTATGGGAATATAAGCGAATAATATAGACATTAGTCTAATAGTTCTCTGTCCATATGCATTTTTGGTATTGTACAAAATTTTGGCGGTTTAGATTGCACATTGTGATTTCGGAAAAGCAGATCAACTAACCGAGTACGATTCTAAGAAGACCACTATGGCTCATCGGTTAAAGGCTTTGTAGAATTTGTAGCATATTTATTCTAAATAAATCCATGTAAACCATACTTGGCCGACAAGGCTCTTCAACATCCTTGCTTTTCATCCATATGTCTTCCCAAGAAAAAATGTTGAGTAGTTGTGGTATCTGCACAAAATTGCATGGGACATAGAAAGTACCCTTTTCTTAGACAATTCTATATCTTTTGGAGATATAGTGCAACATATTTCATTTGTTGCACCGACAAAAAAGCTTAGGTGGCAAAGAGTTTTGGGCTTATGCCTAAAACCTTAGGTTAAAAATCCATTATAGGCGACATGGCATCCTATTTTATTTTCAAATTTTTTTATTTTGATATGTTGAGTTCTTAAACTACGTTTTTACATGTACTTTCATAATGATTAGAAGCGTTCTCACACATAAAAGGAGAAGCGGTGACACAAAACAATAAATTGTCAATGTCAATTCCATTTGAAACAAGTGAACATTCACCTGCTTGAGCTTTTTTTTTTCTTTGCAACCACGAATCAACATCAACAATTTGAAATCCACGTGAATTTTACACAAATCTAATGACATGTCCACCAATAATACATGTAAAAAGTGCAATATACAATCTATTGTCTATTCTCAAATACATGTAAAAAGTGCAATATACAATTCATTGTTTATTCTCAAAAATTGTGTAATGCAACCATGCCTTATGCATACATTTAACTACAAGGACCATAACATTCAACACTAATATGGCTACTTTAAGCACAAATTAAATCGTGCAACTTCTTCCTAAAAAGCCATGTTTACAACTTGATGCCCTCACAATAATAGAAACCGTGCTTATGCTCGACAATGCTTGGTAACTATAGTTTTAGACCAATCGATTTTGTGGCTTCGATTTCGTTCTACAAAGTTGAGTTATCATGTGCATCCCATAACTTCATGATACATTCTAAAGGGAAGCTAATCAGTAGCCTTGATCACAATGTGTAGTAGACATAAACCATTTCCACCTAATGGAGAAACCATTTCCACCCTAGCAGTTGTAAACCCAAAATCTACACAAAGTCCAACACCAACCTCTTTGACATTTGTTGATCCATGCACCTAGATTTCCGGGATGAACCTTTATTATCGTGACTTCATTTTCCTCGGAAGGGCATTATACATTTCTAATTTTTTCACCACCATTTCTAGAGTTTATCACAAATTGTATTTATGCCTTGCTTGGCCAGAGCACTTTTACTAATAGCATGATCTAAAACCACTTGGAAGTCTACATAAAAGAAGCCATAATGAGCAAGATTTTTGTCATGCAAAAGATAACATCAATATTTTGTTTTATTGAGTACTTTTTCTAAAACAATTGAATTTTGAAATTCAACTTTGGTCTAAATTGGGAGTAGACAAGCTTGCATTAAAGATGGTTGCCATTTGAGCACAAAGATGTTTAGTTACATAGTTCAAAATGTTGGTGAATGGAAAACGAAAATGAGTTTGGGTATTTTATTGAGCATAAAGGTCATGATTATATATTTACAACAATAAGTTATGAGGATTTTGTTCCACTTACGCCCCTATACATGTTCAAGATCCACTTTTTGCTCATCACGAACTCAATTTAACTTTTTTGCTCACCATGAACTGGAGTTCCAAATAAGCGAGCAATATAACAACCATACAACAACAATACTAATATGGTTAACTTCACATATTCAAAAGCACTATGATGCAAAGGAAGGACATGAATTTAGAATATTTTGGTTATAAACGCCTACTTACAGTAGATTACCTCATTATCATTATCGATTATATCATGGAGATTCATGTATATACATGGCTAGCTTTACATGCAAGTCTCGAGTATCCTTGTTCTTATGTTCGTGCTTTTCCTTTTTTGGCCCATCTTCATTATATTTTTACATTACAAGGATTCTAGTCTCTTTTCTATACTTCATTGAGTCATCCTGCATTTATCTTGCTCATAGGCACAATTGACACACGATTCCACCAAGCTAGGTAAGAAGTTAGTAATGCACTCTCTAATGTTCCAACTCTAGAGAGCAATAAATCGAAGAAGCTGGGCATCTTCCATCTATAGAGAGTAAGTTTGGAGTCCACGATTTGTGGAGCAAGTCCGATTCATTACTCAATACACACCCAAAAGAAAGATTGTTAACTTGCCATGATTGCTAAAAGTGAACTTTGGCAAATAACTTATAATGCAAAGTTTGCTTCATTAGGATAAAATCAAATACAATTAAGGAGTTATTTACTGTGACATGTGTTGATTGTTCAGAGAACCATTATAATTATCTATCCACGCATCATTGATTATCTTGGGACGGCAAGTTCATCTGCAAGAGGCGAGGGATACAATTTGTGAGATGCCATTTTGCATCGACCATGTCATGGACAAGCTTGCTTTGAAGTTCTTCGGGTCCTCAATGACTTGGACTGCGGAAACTTGATTGGAAGCATTCTCTCTTTGGGATGTGGAGACTCTTGACGCACACTCTATTATCCAACATCTATGCTACATCTCATGAGTGGCATGATGGACATGGTAATGGAGTAAAGTATAAGTCATATGCATGGGTCATCCTTACAAATTGCCCAATATGAACTTTTGCCAGGTTGAGCCTCAAGGAAACGAGGATGTCATTTTGCGAGGTGGGGATGCGGCAACCACGTCATGATGATTTAAAAGGTTCATGAGCTTGGAAAAGAATAGAGCCTCTCTTTCATCAAGAACAATAGAAGTATGTTAGGTGTTTGTTTTGTTGTTTTATTTGTTGATCATCCATTCGTGAGAACATTTGGAATACTTACTATTTTCTATCGAGGGGATTTGGAGCATTATAAACCCCTATATAATGTCATTGTCCTTCTAGAAAGTTTTGGGTAAGGACGAGATGTGGATTCTTTATTGTGTTTATTCCCTCATGGGATCATTAGTTTGAAAATATTTTCAGGGTTTTATCGTTTTTGTTGATATGAGGGGTGAAAATATAGGCGTGATTCCTTGGCGACACAAGACATTGGGAAAAAAAAAAAACAAAGTGGATGGAAGACATGGGTAAGCGTCATTCAAAACCCGTTGTGTATTAGTTATTCATGTTGCATGTTAAACATTATTCAGGAAATTCTTATTTGCATATTAAAATAATTTAACCCTGAGATGTTCATGTTCAGGAAACTTTTCTGCTCTAGAGATGGAAAAAGACTAGCTGCTACTTATCATGGCAAACAAATGGCCCAAACATCTAATGCTTTTCCGCATAGCCACATGCGAGAGAAGCTTTTATAAAGCTAATACGAGTTCGGCATGATGGCCTCCAATTTGCATCTGCTGGAAAAAGTGTAATGCTTCAATGGACTTCCCATCTGGGAAAATCGGCAATCAAAGCATTCCAAGACATCACACATTGCCCATTTACTCTATCAAAACGTTTTTTTGAGCATCCTCTAGGCTTCTACTAGTTCCATACATGTTAATGACAGTTGCAATGGCAATATCGAGTGAACACCACACATACAATAACAGGCATGCATGTGCTTCCCATTAGTTAGTAGTGCCCAACCGGCACATACAAAAATGATGTTAAGCCAGCGTGACATTATGCGCCTCGATGTGCTGCAACAACATCCACTTGTAAATTTCAAATGCTTAGTTCCTTCCCATGTTGTTCATGCGCGGTAATCTCATTGCATTACAAAAGTATAACGTCCTTCCCAATAATTTGTTCATACATTTTGTCGTGCATCTTTAAGATAATCACATTTTCCATACATTAACAGTGCAGTTCCAACAATGATGTCCGTTTCAAGTCCATTCTCAACAACCAGCTCAGATATTTTCATTCCTTCCATCAAAAAATCTGCGAAGAACAGGCTAATACTTGGTTTAAAGCATCATGTTAGATAACTATATAGAAAAACCCGAGGCCAAGGAGGAAGATTTGATTGGATGTTCTCCAAACAATACACAGGATGTAAAATGCAATGGCATTCAAATCTATTTCATTTTGAGGAAAGGAATAGATAGAATGAAATTACTCTGCACCTTCTAGTGCCCATTACCTGAAACTGCTCATTAACCTCATCTCGACAAAGAGTAGACACTTCCATTTGCAAGGCAAAATCCAAAGTTGGACATCCTTTGCCATGACTTTCAAAATAGACAGAGCCTGATGATTCAATAAAATATAATGTTCAAAGGGTATAACAGACTGGTTGAATATGAAAAGCCTGACATGAAATATAGCAGGGAACATAATATAGACAGACTGGCATTAGTAGTAAAAAGAAATTTGTCCAAATAGAAGGATCTAAAATGGAGAGCTTGAAGCTCAGTAAATTAAACATTGCTGCAAATTTGATTTTTCAGAAAGTATATGGGAGTTCAGTTTTTTATATAAAGCTTAGAAGTGTCGTAAGTGCACCTGCAACAACCTTGAAAAACGTAAAAGCGCCCACCTAAAAGCATAAACTAGATAAAAACAATGGCAGGATTCAGGTTAGGTCCATGCTTTTTGCGTATATGCATCTTTAAGATAGAATCAATCTGCAGAAGCCAAAATCAATGTGCAGCAGCAAAGCTATGGATTAGATCTTAGTCAAGCATTTCACAAATTGCAGTAGATGGTATTCAAACTTGCCTAGCTGTAAGATGGCAAATTATATTGCCGATTGGCAAATTTTTCGCCAGTCCAGTGCATAGTATAAGAGAAAACCTAATTTCTGAATAGAGGAAAAATGCAAACAAAGTTACCTCAATGCCGAAAAAATCCACAGTGTGTCCCTCAACACCCAAGACTAAAAAGCCTTACCGCTGTGTTATTTTGATTCTTTACAGAAGTTGTATTCAGGAAATTTCAGAGATAGTCTATGAAGTAACAGGGCCAAATGAAGAAACTTTGATGCTGTTTCCCGGGGCTACTTATATCACTTAAGACCGGTCCCATGTTCATCCTTCAAGCTTCAGCACTGCAAATCTGTATGGAAGTTCATTAGGGAATGTTATTTTGACTACCACGCATCTTTGTCTCTCAAGCTTTGGAACTTAGCAGCGGCCAATTTTGCCCTGGGCAATTTTCCATTGAATTGGCAGCCAATTTTTATGAAATCTTACTCATCTGTGTAAACAACCCTAAATGATGCAATGAAGTATGGAGGTCGGCTATGACGCATAAGAAAGGCCAAAAAGCAGTTTGTCTTCTCCACTCAACGCCTGCAAAATAAAATCTTGGGATTATCTAACTGCAACTTCGTCAGCCCAACTGCTCCAAGAACGGCGATGATCGATACTTTCTCAACCTAGCTCTCTCCAACTGGAACGTTGATAGCTCCCTTAAGTAAAATAAAGAGATCGGAAGGAATTCAGCTGCGCAAAGGAAGGCAACCAGATTTTCAGGTATTTTCTAATTTTACAGGCCGTCGATGCAAAATATTGGAGATCCAACGGCCTGCAATAATTTTTGCTGATGTGTCACGACACGTGGCATAGCTGCAGGAATCGGGCAGGGGTTAGGCGGCCTGCTAAAAAAAAAACAAGGTCTTTGCTTGGCGGAGGTTACCTACCGGTGGCAGAGAATGTGTTTTCGTGTTTCATTTGCCGATTTTGTTTTTTCATGGTTCTTGTTGGGTCATTTTTGTGTGTCGGGGCTTATTAATGGTTTTGAATGTGGGGTTTTTGTTTGTGTTGTTTTGTTTTGTTTTGTTTATGAATTGTACATGGACCAAGAAGGTTTTGCAAAGCTTAAATTGCTAGACCAATTGCATATTCTTAACTCTAATGGCATATTCTTAACTCTAATGGGTGTTGAACTCTAATGGGTTTTTAAAAAAAATAAAAAAGATGTCGTCGTTGATTTTGGCTTGCTCCCTAGAGATCGCGACAGTGGCATGCCCTCTCCTGCGATGGCGGTGAGAATGGCGGTGGCGGCCAACTCCTCCCTTGAACCGGCTATGGCGTTGAAGCAAAGAAGGCCATGGCATCTAAGCGATAAAGAAAAGCCGAAGCTTGGCGAATTAAACTTCAACCCAATTAATCTCGGTCTGCTTGAGGTATCAAGCTTTTGAATCAAGCTGAACAAACCCAGTTCTATTTGATCCACCGATGGTTCTTATCTTTGCACAACCTAAAAGCAATAAAGCTTCACATTCAAAGCTTAGGATTGAAACAAAGCGTTTCTAAACTCAAAGCTCTCTTCCCTACCTTTCCTTCCTGATCTAGCGCAAGACTACTCTCCATACCCATCCATGTCGCCGCCATGTTGCCCTCCCGCTCTGGAACTACAAAGCACCCACGCAAATCGAAGCTACCCAAAAACTTGCGAGCACCCGGCCCACTGCCCCCTCACCAAGTGTAAGGCCAAAAACGAAAAAGGTAGCCAGTAAAAAAATGGGCTACCACACCTTTTGAATTTCCACAATAAAACCGGGTTTCCAAAAACAATTACGAACTAATAGGGATTGGCGTGATTATGATCTTTATCTAAAACATAATAGCCATTTATGAAGAATGCTTTTTTGTAGTTATATTCGGGGATAGGTTCTCACGTACATCTAAATCTAAATTCTCGTATAAAATTAAAAAAATACATTTTTGAAAAAAATGTATTTTCGTTTTTTTTAGTAAGCCCGAAAAAAAAAATTTCAAATTCAACAAGTTGAAGCTTAAAGATTACAAGGAGGCTGGAAAATTGTGCACTAAGGTATTAGAGTTAGAGCTTGAATGTGAAAGCATTGTATAGAAGGGGCCAGTGCATACATTGAAGCCGGCAGATATGGATTTAGCGTAATTGGATATAAAAAGCATTTGGATATTGATCCAAATAATAGGGAAGTTCGCTAGAAAGTACAAGACCTTCAAAAGAGACAAATAGAATACAATAAAAAGGAAGCAAAATGTACGGAACATGTTTGCGGGCTAGGATGGGAAGATCCCGAATCTAAGAAGGTGGAACTGAGGCAAGGGTGATACTATAAAAAAGACACTTCTTTGAAGCAATGGTACGTGGATGCCGGCGGCATGATGGGTATACCTATGGTCCGGCCATAAAAGATGTCGATTGGTTAAGGGTGTGGCAATTGAAATTAAAGCAAATGATGTAATGCCATTTTGGGGCATTGGCACTTTAACTTGTTAAAGTTAATAGTCCGAAAGCAATTGTGAGCCTGTTAAGATGAGCTTTTCGAGAATCTGGTGATTTTTTCTTTTGGATGTTTCAAAAAAAAAAAAAAAAAAAAAAAGGGAAGGAGAAGGATTTTAATCACGTTTTGTAGGGACGATCTTAGTGCAATCATGCACTTAGATGAGATATGTTATTAAGTATGATTTCCTTACAATTGGTTTGGTTGCCCATTTAGAACATGCCATGAGCTCGCGAACCTTCATTGCACTTTAACTATGATTAACATCTTTATAGATTTACGTTGCTGAATTTTAGCCATTCCCATAATCTAACATACCTAGTCATCCAGGGGTTTGGGTGAGATTCCTTGCTCATTAATCATCATGTTTTCTTCTTAAGTGTAGATGTTATACTTAAAAATAACACAATATTTTATGTTGTACAAGGCAATACATGCTTGTGTTGGAGGTGATAGCACCGTTTTCATGAGTGCATCTAAAGCTTGACTAAGAAGAAGAAGAAGAGCATATTTTTCCTCCAACTCGTCAATCGATTAAGAATTATGTGCGTACCCAAGCGGTGATACACATCCGCCATAGCGGTTGCGGGGATCTACTTGGTACATATTTTCTTTTATTCTTGGTCTTGATTATAGAAAGACACTAACTTCTTGCTCTAAAGTTTCTTGATAGGGAAAAGCGTTCAGAGGGATTTCAAGCTATATCAGCGGCGGACTTGGCGAGCTTCGGATGACCTCCCTTTCAGCTTTTCTCGACATCTCGATTGAAGTTTGGGAGCGTGTATGTCTAGTTTCACATGCGAAATGACCATCAAAAAACACGATTCTTCATATTTTTGTTTTCTATTTAGTTGGTGCTACATTTATTCGGATCTAAAATCTAACGGCGTATTGAGTGTAGTCTTTGCTACAAAGGAAGCTTTTTATCTATGTTGAGGTAGAATTTCCGGGTCAGGAGCCCGAGGCCAATGTTCTTCCTCCGCTTAACCTTATACAACATTGTATTTTGCTAGATGTGATTTTAGTGACTTGCTTTTTGATACATGGTTGTCCCTTAAATCCTAAAGGGTGGCATATTTTTTTTCATGTTCTTTGTGTGAAGGTGTTAAATTCATAAAACTTGAAATAACATTAATGATGTAGTTAAATCATGGTTTTAGGTCTTTATGGGGCTACTAAATTAAAATCTTTCTTGAGTAATGCACAACGATCCACTTACATGCGATCACGGCTTTATTAAATCTCTTTATTAATGACAACAACAAAGGGAAAATTGTACTAGGCGAAGTGCAAATTGATCCCATTGTTAAATCTTGAAATCGGCGGCATGGGCCGCGAAAAATGCGGCATAGATAAAGTCCACGAGCATAGAAGTATATTCAAAAAATCATATTCAGTGAATGCCTTTTCCTACACTAACTATCAAGTTTGAATGCTTTGTAAATTACAAAAGTGCGGTGAAGTCCAAATCATAGCGGTTTCATTTGAGAGAAAATAGCATAAGGCGGAAGCAAAAGCATCACGTTATCCTTATCAATCACCGCCACAACAAGCTTGAAAGACCACAAATAGGATATAGCATGGATAGAGTTGAACTTGAGCAGAGAGTTGAATGTATTTCCCACATCGGTAATTACAAAATTCACCCACAAACCGAAACATAAAAGCTCGAGAGTAAATATAAAATTTATAGAGACTTGATGTAATATGTAATAGCACATGACAATAGACCTCATGGAATATATAATGTGCCAAATGACAAACAATATATTACGGCATTCTTATTGTCGACATCCGGGAAAATAAACTCCGGAAAAAAATACTTTTGGTCTTTGTCATGTAATATCGCTTGATTGTCAAGACCTCTGAATAGTGATGTTGGACCCATTTCATTTTTACAGTTATGGTTTGAAAACAACATCTATGAAGACCCTAAAGAACAAAAAACGGATTACAAATGGACTGAACTATGCAAAATGATAAAAGCGCATATTTTCTTGCATACTTCAATTCCCAACTTGCGCTTCCGCACAAAAGTCTTAAATTCTCGATAGCGACGGACCACAATCGGAAATTCACGAGGCCGCGATATATCGTCATTGGAGAAAAAAAGTTGATTGTAGAATATCCCAGAAGTTGAATCACGCACATCCAAAATTACAATGATTATTACAGAAAACCGAATCCGGACATTATGACCTTGTTGAGGGATTAATTGTGCAAAGTAAGTCTTGTTGACTTGCCGGTACCTTATCCTAGAAGCCGCTTTTGAAACATCAAAGACTAAACATGAAGTCTAATCAGCAAAAGCGGTGAAAAGAAAAAAAGAATTACTGCGGGATATCGTGGGACATCATTACCAAAGAATGTTTTGTAATTAGCCTACTTGACCATTCCATATTTTTATTCTCTTCTTGGGGACCACTCCTTAAATTTATCTTGATGCCAATTCTCTTAGAAATCGAAAATTAATTAATGTTACTCCAAAACCACCTATCACGAATTAAATCCTATCTATTAAAGACTAAAAGCAAGGCATGCAAACTCCTTAAAAGCTGGGATTAGCCAATAATGGTATTGTAATGCCGACTAAATAAACATATATTTTGCAATCTCAACTTAGATCGGCAAATTTGTTACCTTCTTTTGTATGATAGAAGGTGGATGGCAATTATTCTTTGTCTTTAAAGAGAACCCTACGGTTCCTATATTTATAGAATGCAAAATCTTTCTTGATTTTGTCACTATTCAATTACTCCAATCGTGATTGTCATTTATTCATCCGCTTACGGAAAATATGTAGCTTACGCAAAATATCACGACATCCTAGTAAAGCGTATAGCCGTCAAGGACTTAAAATGAAAGCATGAGGTAACTTAATGCCATGGCCTCCAACTTGACTACACCATATATTTATTTAAGTACGATACTGGGACATGTTTTGGGCGACAAATGCCCATGGATGCGTTCAAGATTACAATGAAGAAACTTTCTTCACGACAAGGGCACTATAGATGCATAGTTGTTTTGAGCCTACAACAAATAAACTTTCCGGTCCCCTTTGGGCCTACAATGCCATGCCATGGTCCAATAGCCTCCTTGGTCGGTGACTTCAAGCTTTTTAATCATTAAACTACTAATCAAAAGGACAATGTTGCCTATGTTCCATGAAATTATAAAAGCGTTGCTTTCAACTCTGGGTTCGGATGTATTATCAACTTGGATTGAATGTAAAACAACAACTCATTTGCCAAAGCTAAGTTATATGCAATAAATATTTTACGAAGTTCCCTTTGAAAGAAGCGGCTAGAGCTTCTGAGATAGGTTTTTGGATTAAGAGGTTGAAAATCAAAGGCAGGTGCACTCAAAAGGAAGACTCAAGTTTTTGAGCTCTAACTACCAAGAAAGCAACAAGGCAAGATAAAGAAAAATGGAGAGGGGGTATATCTGGTTTTTAGCGAAATTTGAACTTACGGTTTTATGTAATGGCATGGCACATTGAATCCGCAACTGCATACTCAAAACAACCACGTTAGCGGAAGAGGGATTCTCAGGGATAAAAAGCTACATATATGTTTTAAATTCGCCGGCTATGGAGTATGGAGCCACACTAACTAAAGAGCACGGCATATAGCCATAGCTACCGAAAAGGAATGAGCTGGATGACCGAAAGCACTTACGAGGGCACCGCTTTTAGCGATCACCAAGATATGCTAGGCATATGCCCGATATACCCGGATATGCCCACATACCCATAAATCCAGGGTTTGCCCCTTAGGGCAACAAAAAACTAGTCAAAAGCACGTTTGATTACTTTGCATAGCAAATTGTGGTGGGATCAGTGTGGGTCCTATCATCAAAAGTATCTACATTGTAAATCGCGTAAGAGGAGGCTACTTTTGCTAACGCCCGGTGTCACCAATTAATAAGATCTTAAATAAATGATCAAATTGATTGTTCTTGTGGATGAGGCTTGGGGCAAAGGGTAGGCAACACAAATTGATAGAGAATGACCCTAATCAAGTAGAAGAACTATGTATATAAATGTTATGTTGTGCCCTAATTATGATGTTTATTTTGTTTTAAGTTTCTAGATTCATCATATAATCTAAGTTTTACAAGAAAAGGTTTTCTAGGTCCATCACGTAACCTAAGTTTTACAAGCAAAAGGCCAATAAGCATAATGTTCATGGCAACACAATGCTTCTTTATATAGGTAGGTCAACTATGCGAATGAAAGTGTGCATGCACGAAAAGCACATTTCATTTTTTTTTTTTTTTTTGCGTAGAACCTTGTGCATATCAATGGGTCGATGCAAGCAATCACAATGATTGTTTTTTAAGACTTATATATAGAATCTTCACCAAATTCAAGCCAAAGAATCCTTAAAAGAATAATAGCCTAATTTGCTAATGCTAAATACATGGGGAATTATCATTACAAGAAATTTATCTTGTGACCCATAGTGCAAAATGTAGCCCACTTTAAAAAAAGAAAGTTCATGTGGGCTCTTGTAATAAATTTGTCTTCCCCGACTTACTCATGCAAGGGCGGACTTGTATATCTTTGGAATGGTGCAAAAGATTTTCTTGAAATGCAGGACCTAATAGTGAAGAATTTGTGTAAGAAGCTTTCCTTGTATTGACTTATGTACGTCGGATTTGTGAGTACCTAATTTGAGAAACAGGGAGACTTAGATCGTGTTCTTGCCTCGTGTTTTAGAGGAAGATTGAGAATATAGATTTTGTTCCATGGTCTCCTCATATAGCGAGGATTGATAATATGGATGTTGTTCCATGGTCTCCTCATAGAGGTTATCTTTTTTTTTTTTCCACTTACACTTTAGGGTCGGTTGAAAAAAAGGAGAGGTGAATTTGCGTGTTTGTTACCCTCTGTAGGTCTTGGAAGGTGTTTGATATAATCAAGAATCTGCGACGCAAAGACTTGAAATGTTCGATATTTTCTATGAAATGTTTTGAACTGATTTGTATACTTGTAATAGTTCAAGGAGTTGGAATGGAATGAAATCAAGGATTTGGAATGAAACGGAGTAATTGTTTTTAGCCGTGGAAAGCGGAAATAATGAAATTGATTAAATGGAACTGTGTAACTATTTGAGTTGTGAAATTATGTAATTGTTAGGCCGTTTCCCATGGGCATAAAACTTCCAAGTTTTTTCGGGCTAGAAAAGGACGTCCAAGTTTTTTCTGGTTGTCTTCTTGTCGTTTTCTTGTAGGTTTGATTGTCTGTTACATACTAAGAACAAAGGATAACACACAATGAGGGTTAAGATCCATGGGAACAAAGTAAATCTCAAGTCGATGTAGGCCGCACCACAAACTTGAGAAAATTTCAAGGTTAATGCCTCTAGGAAGCCACCTTAGCAAATCTGCAGTCAAGGTAGGACCTCACAACAACCTTGAGAAAAATTCAAGATTCATGCCTCTAAGAAGCCACCTTTAGTGAGAATCAGCTTGAAATTTTTGCTTTAAATTTCAAAGTGATTAAGGCTATAATTTCAAGGTGGATAAAATTTTCTTAAACCAGTGAGCCTTAGCATGTTCAAATAAATTTGCTTGTAATGTGAATTTTTAAGAAAGTGCATGTCCACAAATTGTTTTCTACTACACATTCCATAACATTTGCGCATGTTTTGGCCTAATTTGGCAATCATAAATTCGTGAATTGCATCGAGTGACCAGCCACTTAAAAGGTGTATTGTGATTTACTTTGTTGGTTTATTTTGAATAACATATACATAATACATATGCACCATTTCCATGGGCCTAAACAGTCAGCTTTATTGTCGGCACATTTAACACAGCTAGCTGAGACTTTCTTGCCAATCTGGCAACCTCCATATTATTATATTCTTTTAGCAACTGGGAGTAAGAGGCCATGTTCTGAACCGGCTTTCTTGAAGCTCCAATATAAAAGTTACACAAAGGGCTTTACTCGGGCTTTTTAGTGATGACTGACTGGAAATTATGAAGTAAAGGCTGGCACAAGGAATATTCCAGTGGTCAACCGATGAAAAGCACTATGGAAGATGTTCGTTTCAAAATATTATTACTCTGTCTAGCATGCAATGGAGCACCGATGACCCCACTAGCAACAACCTAGCATCCTTGGTTAGTTATGCAAGAAATGTAAAGTGTATACCTTTAATGCAAGTAACAGTGCAATTGTTTCTAAGCGGTATTGTCCTTTATCCACATAATCTCCCAGAAAGAGGTAGTCAATATACCTGAAACAAACAAACCAGCTCCATCAAATTCTTAATAAAAATGAGAAAACACTCTGGTCGAAAGCGTCTTAGTTTCATAAAGAGTTACCGTACGTGATGTCCCCAGCACTTGAAGGAGAACCATATTCATCAAATAAATGCATCAAATTGCCAAACTGACCATGCAGATCCCCAAATATTTTGACCGGGGCTTTTATTTTCAGAACGCTTGGTTCACGTATAAATAGCCGTTCTGCATTTTCACATAGCTCCAATATCTCGTTGAACTCCAAAAAGAATTGTCTCCTCACAGGTGGCTTCCAACCTCTTGGCTTCAATAAATGTGACAAAACCTTATATGACATTTACATATTGGTGATAAGTTCACATTGGATGCCAACAATGTGATATCAGATCATATGTGTTAGTGTCCGCCTGGATTATTGGCCCCACCTTGCCAAAATAATATGAAAGAAGACTCTTTAGTCTTTATCCAGATCATGATAGTTTCTTGTAAGCCAATTTCTCCAACTCGTTTTGTAATGCTTGAACGTCTTTTCTAATCTCTGATAGTTGCTTCCAATGGTACCGAGTTGCTTTTCCATCAATTGCGTAGTCAAAGAATCCTCCACCTCTGTATTGCCACTTCCCTCCAAGACTGATTTATGCTGCTGAAGCTTAAAATCACCAACTTAATAAATCCGGAGCAGGCTTAATGCCAATGAGAATGCTAAATGTAATCATAATACGAAGCTTACCAATTGACATGGTCTTTTATGTGCAATATTGGTAAAAAGTTCATCTTTTATTTTTGAGAATTCTGCTTCATACTGGCAAAGATGTATTATACACGATGTAAAACTTTTCAGCTGAACCAAATGGAGCCACATATGCTAATCACATACTTGGTTTAATTGCCTAGAATCAGACTTAATCCTGCCAAGCTGCAAGAGAGTTTCAACCTTAGTAAGGCACATCACCAGAAATCGGTAACTAGAAGCCTAACAAGACCTTTTAAATAGTTTCTAGCCATTGTCCGACTGCATTTATCAAGCTTAAAAATTTTGGATTATCTTTATGTACGAATTTGATTTCTGAAGCACTTGATGCCTTTAGTTGGAGAGTTCATCTTCTTTCTTTATCACCTCCCTATGCCAACAATATACTACATGTCACCACAAGTCCATTGCTACATATAAAAGCAAATTGATGGTCTGGATGTGTCTTGGAATCTGGCATTTTGTTTACGACAAATCTCAAGCTCTCTTTTTGTCCACTCCTGACGTTCAGGAAGTTGTATCTTCTGTTACATTTGGCCCTGTAAGTAGTAAACTTAACTATTCCTCTTATTGCTATTTTTCTTGAGGTCTTTCATTCCTAAATTAATGCTATGGTTTTAGCAATATGAAATTTATGATTCAAAATTTACATTTATATAGATTATAAGGCAGTACCTTATCATCACATTTCGTGGCTCCAGGATCACGTTCCAAGTGTTGATTTTTGGACTTCAGTTGTGACAATTTCATTTCCATTTCAACCATCTGCTTTGTCAAAAGACAGGCAGAGGCCTAGTTAGTTATGCATTGGATATATCAATCATTGTACGCATTTAAGAGGTTGCTAACCTTAACCTCATAATTTACTGCACATTCAAGAACACATTCAAGAACGTGGCATGATCTTTATGGACTCTTCCTTGGCTTTGTAGTTGCCCTTGGCTGTGTAGCCCCATATGAATTTGCCCTTGGCTATGTAGCTCCATATGAATTTGCAGCACAACCACATATGTACCTATTAGATCCATAGGATTCAGTTAGTATTTTGAAGATATATGACTAAGCAAGAGGGATTTCATTGAGATATATCTAACAGCTAATACATCCATCAGCTTATTAGCTTATTGAGGAAGACAATTTAAACTAAAATTGTCCCACACTTTCTGCACTTGTGAGAAGCAACGCTTGGAAGTCCACAGTGGTCTTGTCCGTGATGAAACATATCTGTGGCATATTTCCTTTATCACAAGTTTCTAAGCCAGAAACAATGGGCTAAGTAATGAAATCAAATGCGGATTATTTCCTGAAAAATGATGCTCTCCTGGCACATGGGACTCACCTTGAACATCTCCAATGGGCAAATTCTTCTCACTTGCAAGCCTGGTCATCATAAGTTTTTACATAAGCAAATCAAGCGAAAAACTACAACCACAAAATTATAGCATTGAATTCGAAAAAAGCTTACTAGCACTCTAAGAGGTTTTTCGTTGTGAAGGCACCTAATTCACTTGCATTATAAGGGAATGTTCAATACTCTAAAAGCATACCTTGAACTGCCCTGGTCGCCGCTTAAGCCCACTCGAATGCTCCTCAACTACATTCACAGTAGTTTTATGGCATTATTCTGCTTGCAAGGTTGCAGCCTATAAGTTCATTAAAAATCCATTACCAGAATCTAAGGATAGTGGCAATCCAGCTATATAGATTCAGTTTTAGCAGAAGGAGATTGCATTTCTGGACATTGTTGAACTTAAACAGAAAAACCAAACCTGCTGGTGAAGTGCAAAGATTGTTGCAACGCATCCATAAACCAGATCCAATAGGCGCTCCTGAGCTTTGTGAGAAATGGCAAGCAGTGTTGGCTTCAAGATGAATTTGCAGCAGAAACATGCTCACATTACTCGCCCCAAAATATTACGCACTGCTGCAAACCAAGCTACGCCCTATTCCGCAAATGGAAGAACATAACACATCAAGAAGAATTTAAAAGAAATAAAGCAAAAAAAAACGGAACGCTAGATTGAGATTTCTATACCTGGTTTTATCAACTTCTTTAGCAAAGCGTAAGGTGGAAAAATCGTCCGCAAAACCCACAGGAATCGTCCTTTTTTCATTCCAATCCACTCAAAAGAAAGCTTAACGCCGCTCCATTTGCCCCAAGCTCCAGACCCACCACCTGGAAACATGCCTGAATGGAAATGCTGCTATTGTGAGCAATTCTTAGTTCTTCTTGAAGATAGAGGACGGTAAGATGAACGTTGAGCGCTTTGAGGAGAGCGCCTTGCTTCCGGGTGTTCTCCCATACCCCGATGGATGAGGCTTTGTATGAAGCTGTTCTCCAGGGGTTGGGGATCACTAATATCCTGGAGGAAAACCAAGATTCTTTAGGAATTATAGAGAATTTGATTAGATGGGTAATCGAATCTAGATCCAGGGTTGGTTTTTGCAGACATATGCTTCGATAGACCTGGATCATTGAGAGTGGCTGCTCACAATTCCAGGCCCTATCTTGGTCTTGGCAACAGTTTCGAACGCAACTTATTCACGATGAGTGCACCTTGGAATTTGGAGTCGAACCGATATATTATTGGGCAGCCTTCTTCGATCTGCATCCCTCCCAGCACCTTAGGGACTTAGATGTAGTGGTGTGGAGGTTCCTGGTAGCAAATTAGCATAGTGGTCTTTGGGTGGGGGGGGTCTTTTTATCTAGAGTCAGGGTCAGGTAGGGTCTTTTTAGATTTTTGTATCTCCGGGATTCTGAGGGAGTGCGAGGTGTGGATCCCGGCATTTTTTTTTTTTTTTTTTTAATTGAAGGCTTATAAGTATATTTTAGAAGTATAATTACAAAACTACTTTTTACGGGGAAGTATAACTTGTATAGTTATTCGACTTAAAAAGATAATCGGAAAAAAGAGCACGGGACAAATACATGAGTTCACAACAACTTATAGGAGACTGTCGAGAGGTGAGATAATATGAAGCTAGAAATGGGATTTAAGGTTCAAATTCCACATTTTCACGGCCTTGCCTCTAACCATCATTGAGAGTGTCTGAGAAAATGCAGATCACGGGGATTCCGCCATCGTCATGTTAAAACGCCCCTTGCTATCCTTGGCCTCCACCGGATCATGCCTCTATGAGCATCATAGTTTTGATCAGCGGCAACATCCACGAAACATGGCATATCGTGCTCTTAGGGTTGGGGGCCCAAAGACTTTCACCCATTCATTGTTCGCTTGCTCATCCATTCTTTTTCCAGGCTTGACTTGCGACAACTGAACATGAATATAATCCCTGCGAGCACCAAAACTTAATAAGGATCATTATATGAAGAGTTAACTGCGGCAATTATCCATCTAATGTCGTATTCAATCTGTTTTTATACTTGACTTTCGGAATTGAATGATGTCATCATTGAAGATGAATTCATTCCTTCCTTTCCATATCCTCCATAGGATGATATAGACCCTCCAGTCCGTAGGTTGATCGGGCATAAAGAAATCTGTAGAACTTAGGGAAATAAGGTCAGTGCCTATAATGTTCGAAGCAAGCTCCAAAACCCATTCTGACCACAGACAAGTCCTAAATAGATGGTCTTCATCTTCCTTGTGAGACAAACATCTAGGACAAATATCCGAGTCTGTCATCTGTATCCTATATCTTTTGCTGTTCTTAGCTAGGGCCTTGTGCCACAGCTGCCACATGAATGATTTAATCTTGGGAGGGATAGGGCTGGACCACAAAAAATTAAGATTCTTAGAACACCTTTCCTTCCCAATTTGCCATTTGATGTGCATGGTCATGGGCTGATCCTTCATCAGAAATCTGTATGCATTTTTAACTTTGAATTGCTTTCCCCTTATATTTGCCAATTATTATCCTCATCCATCCAAATGCCACAGGTAAATCGAGCATATGTTGTTGTCTGCGTTCGGAGACTTCTTCTCACAGGAGCACCGAAGTCCTGTAGGGTATAATTCCTTGATCATTGAACATGTCTCGTCGCATTACATATGCCTTTGGAAATCAAATCATGCTTTGTTGAAGTGGCAAGCAAGACATAAAGAGGAATTGTTAGTTAGAAGAGCAGGATTCCAAAATATAGATTGATTCATGAGCTGGCCCTTCTTTCCACATATACATCCCTTTAACTTTGATCCAGGGCCTTGATCCATTTCTTAGCGGCGGGGGTGGAATTGGGAACCGAAAAGGAAAAATAGATAGAATGGGAAGATTAATTAAAGAGATTCCTCCACCCATAAGAGGTGCATTTACCAGATAATGCCTGATTATAGTAGAAGCGGGTGGATTAATCAGTTTGTAGGTGCCTTGTAAAATATTTTATTTGCAAGAGCTATACCCACCTTTTCTATATTGATCACACCTAGCCCCCCATTTTTCTTTGTATTGCGGCATTCCTTCATGGCAATGGGGATCCAGCATCTCTTGTTTTGGCAGGAGGAGATAAATCGCCTATAATACTTTGAAGCTTGGAGGAGACTTTTTTGGTGCTAAAAATATGAAGACTGGTAAACATTAGAGGAGGAAATCACGAAATTGGCAATAATTGCTCTGCCCTGCTTGGAAATATACTTAGAATTAAGACTATCCATCTCAACTATATCATTCCAAATATCTGAGGGGCTACCTTTCATGAACATAGGAATACCCAAGATTTTAGATGAATTGGTAGGTAGAATATATACCCATAAAATGACCGTTTGCTCCCCTTTTACCTGATCCTTAGCTACAATTTTTCGACTTCATAGGATTTATCTTGCAGCACTGAGGCTTCCCCAAACTCCTCGGGATTGCTTGAGTATTGATTAGAGATCTATTATCCATCGAAACCCGGCAAGAGCGTGTCATCTGCAAAATGTCCATTCAAAATCGATCCAGGTTGCCTTTGCTGGCCGGGGAGTTAGCCCTTGAATCGGGTAGTCTTGGCTTCCTCCAACTTTACTATGGAGGCTTTCCATGATAATAAGAAAAGAAAGGGGCAAGAGGGCACCCTTGGCACACCCCCCTTTCAAGGGGAAAGAATGGGCCACACTCCCCATTAATCAAAACAAGGGACACGGAATTAGACAAAATAGTTTTGAAGAGAAGGATTACCTCATTTGAGAAGCCTAAGGCATAGCAACATTTAAAAAGAAAATTCCAGCTAACTTAGGAAGTCGAATGCCTTGGTGATATCCAATTTGATGAGGCGACATCCTAGTTAGATTCCTTGGCCCAATGAAGACCCAATATCATTTGTGACAACATTATCCAAAATGAATCATCCTTGGGGTATCTTTGCTTGGGAAATCTTGATTATCCTTTTCGGGATTATCTTGATCCTCCGCTATTGTACACGATATTAGCTTGTAAATCACATTTGACAAAGAGATAGGTGCAGCTGGTCAGAAAGGTTGCGGGAACATCTATTTTAGGAATGAGGGTGATAAGGGCGGTGTTTATTCTTGCATCCGGGCATTTAGAGACCACGAATTCATTGGCCGGGCATGTAATATCTTCCCCAATCAAAGGCCACACCTTGATAAAAAATTCCACAGGGAAGCCCATGGGGCTCAGGGCTTTTGCCTTTTCCATTTCCTTTGCAAAAGAGTAGAGCTCCTCGCTGGAGAAAGGTTTCTCGATACTCAAATTCTCCTCCTGGGTTACCTTCCTTTGCATATTAATGAAGCCGTCCATAACCTCGGCTGACAATCTTTGTTGGTTCCCATGATACTCTTGAAATGATCCTTGGCTGCAGTTTTAATCTGATTCTCATCAGTGATATCCTCCTCCCCAGCTCTAATTTCGAAAATGTGGTTTCTTTTCACCCTGCCCTTGGCTTTGGCAAAGAAAAATTTGGAGCTGCCTCTTTCATCTTCCTTAATTTCCCTAACCTTTGCCTTAAGTCTCCAACCCTCTGCAATCCTAATCTCTTCCTTCTCTATTTACTTGCGAATTTCTTCCTTGTCATCTTCCGAAGCATCAGGTTCTGAAGATGAATAGTTTTCTCTAGGTGCACTGCCTTACCCCAGACCTTAAGCCAATTTTTGGTAGCCTTAGCCACCTTAACCCACCAGTACATCCAGCCAGTACTTCCCAAGGGTCTCGGATACTTAGCCGGGATATCTTTGAAATCGGTCTTTGAACTCCTCATGATCCAAAGGCTAGTGTTGAGTTTAAAATATGTCTTCCTTCTTTTGATGGAGTCCTTAGCTATGATCTGAACTCTTTGGGGAAAGTGGTCGGGGCCGGGATATAGCCCTCTAGGTTGTTCACTCTATTACTATGATTCCATAAGTTCTCGAGAAAGATAAAATCATCATGTAAACATAAAGTAGGATCCACCCTTTTATCTTATCCATTTTTGTAGGAGTACGCCTTGGTTCTAGCAAGGTGAGATTATTTCCCTCAATCGGGGTTCGACCACGCCTCTTTTTCCTTCAAAGGTGCGTAATTCTTATTTTTCATAAAACTATTAGTAACCATATTAATATCGCAGCCTAAAATACATTCATCAAATTCTAAATTGTCTAGGCTATTCTTAATCCATTCCAAATCTCCACTCTTTCCCTGGATCATTATATGCATAAATGTTAACCAAAGCTACTCTAATTTTAAATAAAATTACATAAAAGAATGCGCCATACGCCATTTCTCCCATTCACCATATAAGTATTGGATGATTCAAATGATTATTCAAGCAATAGCAATCCTTTGAGGAATCATTGGAATTGACCATAAAGCTGAAATTAGGAGGAAGAGTCCCTCTGATAATATCTCTATGGTTAAGGTCATGAATCTTGTGCTCTGTATAAGCAGAAAATCAGGTTTGAGGAATGAAGACATACCTTAAGCCTTTCCCTTTTTTTGATAATGCTATTCAACCCACGGAGATTCGAGGTAATAGAACTTAAGTCCCTATCCATTAGATTTTGTACTTACCCTCTGACCTCAAGGCTAGTATGAAAATGTTTTCTGGGCTTGGGCCAGTTTGGGTCCGGCGTATAAAACTTTTTCTTACCCCCCCCCTTCTTTTGTCAACCACCTTCCAGCAATTGTCCTCTAAATCCGTGGCTTCTTCAAGAGTGTGCTGAACCTCTTCCTCTTCCTTATTACAAACAGGACTAGGGTCTTCTTGTAAGGTGAACACCAGGTTCCCTGTATCAATCTTCAGCGGCTGCAGTTAGCATTTTTAAACAAAAAGACCATATTATTGTTGAGCTCGATCTTAGGGAACTCGATTATATCCATGGTCCTTAGTGCGGAAAGAGTAAATTGTTCCATATTATGGTTCGATCAATAATCTTAGGGCTCGATTCACGTACTTCGCTTTGTCCTCACTAATTCTAACTTTAGGGACCCGGATACGCTTAGTATTCTTGTGAATATCGTTCCTTGCCATTTTGTAGTAGTCGGGCCAGGCCATTTTAGAATAAGATATCATGATATCTAAATACTCATTCTCCTTGACTCTTGTTTTTATACTCTTGCTCGGTCGAATTAATTCTCTTGGAAACACTGGTGTGGTAGTTGGTTTGAGGAATATTGATCTCAATCACATCCCCCAAGGGTTGAGACGAGCCCGCAGGATGAGATTTGGTCCAAAAAGCAGTGATAGAGAGAAGGATATCCGGTGGTCGTCCGATATCATTATCCATTCGAGAATGAAATCGAATTCCATCTCATCAAATAGAAGGGGCATTGGCTATCATGTCTAGCTTCCTTCTAAGAATATAACCAACACACACTTCATCTCTGCGAGACAATCGGAAGGTTTTATTGTCAAGCTTGAGAATCGAGAGGATAGAATATGTTGAGATTTAGTGATCCAAGTCTTGACTTCCTCACGAGAGGGGCACTTGTGAAATGGACTAAAATAGCTTTCTTGGAAAAGATGTCGGTGCGAATTGTATGCAATGCGCCAAATAAATCAATGAACCCCTTTCGAATCGTGGAGCGGTGTTAGTTGAAACGGAAGGAACATCTCTCATTAAAATATTTTTATAGGAGGGGAGAATCCGGACCTTTAACCTTGTCGTTCTTGCCCAATGGCGGTATGGTATTAAGTGATCTTGTTTTCCCCACCTTCGTTTTTGGTGATGTTCAAAGCTGCCAATTTGACCTCCTCACAATTTTTCACGATCAGAAGAGCTCACCTCCAGCCGGGGTTAAAGAACCCATTGGAGTCCCCGATCTTGCGGGCTTTGGCCATTTTTTCCTTCTAAAGTTGGTAGACCTTGGGGATGTTGAAACTCCCACAAGGGGGCTGATCCGGGGTAAGCCCTTGTCGAAAGTTTTCTGTGCCTCTCGATAACATTATCCTCTGCCTCCTCCATCTCTTGATTAACTGATACTAGCATTAGAGCTTTCCCTCAAACCGTCCCATTTGATTATCAGATTTTTCACTTTAGCTTGACATTTCGTCCATGGAGGATGCGAAGATGCTATTTTTCAAGCTATGACAATCCGTTTTGATTGTGACCCACCTTCCGCGGTTATGAGTTTATCTGAGTATTGTCCATTTCCTGAACATAGCCAAAAGGTATTCCGGACCAGGTCTACATCATTAGCTCTTGCCTTCCATATAGTCCTTATCTATGCCACTTAGCCTTTCTTTGCATGCCAAGATCCAGGCCTCCTCATGAACCCCCATACAAAATCATTTTGCTTTTTACCGTCCGGATAATCTCTAAACCCGATGTATAATTCCTTCAAAAGCGCTCCGCGCTTTATCCGTAAATACCGTCCAACCAAAGATTTGGTTCCATTCATCATCCTCTTTACTAAACTGATTTTTGGATGTGCTTGCCTTGGTTCTCATCTTGATCGAGGAGGCCAAGCGGAAGGGAGCAAAGCGAAGCTGCGACCCAAAAATTGTGAAGGACCTAAAGAAGCTGCCCGTTACCCAATGAAAAGCCCCTTCAATTCTCCCTTCACGCCTCGGGAAATAGCGCCAATGATAGACTTTCCCTTCGCCCAAGAAGAACAACTCGTATCTCAAACCTCTTCTCCGGGAAATGTAACGCTCAGAATCATTGTTAAGAAAATGGGGGAAAAAAAAGAAACGGGAGGATGAAAGTGATGTCGAGGCACAAGGCCAGGAACACTCTTCCAGAGATATCCGTGGCGACCATAAGCGCCTCGACTTGGAATTTCCATGAATTTTTGAAGCCGTAGATGAAATCCAGCGGCGGAAGCGGTGACCACACACAAAAATCCCACCTGGCAGCAACGTGGACACTCTAGAATTGCTTCAAAGTGCGTTTGTGCAAACGTGCGAAGAAAAAAAAAAATGTTCCTGCTGTGGCACATAAGTAAAGAAACAACGTTAATTCTAAATATATCCAACAATCTGCCCTGTAAGAGAAAAAACCTCTAAAAGAACCTTATTTTTGAAAAACCTCCACCTCCACCTTTTACAATGCAGCACGATTTAGCAATGTAAGGAGGGATGATCCGTATGAGAAATTTTACAATGCAGCACGATCTAGAACTGTAAGGAGGGATGATCCGGATGAGAAAAGGGATGATCTGATTCTGTTGCCACGATCACCAAAATGCTCTGTTTTTACCAAAATGGCACTAAGCCCTAAAACACATAAGAGTGGAGAAATTCTTTCACCCAAGCGACCTGGGGTCGGATTTGGCCGGCTCAGACCTAGGTCGGAATAGCTCAGCACTTGGGGCCAATCATTTGGCCATTTAAGTAAACAACAATTTGGCCGGTTAAACTATGATTTTGGCCAGTTAAACCACCTCGTTGCCTCCTCAGAATAACTTTCTCTGTTGCAATTAAGTACAAAATAAGGAAAAATTAGAACAGAGAAAGCTTCACAAATTCCAAAACTGTGCAGTTGAATATGAACAAAATTATTAAGCCTCCATCTGCTTGCATCATCCAAATGGTCCGCATTGCTTGAACCTCGTGGACGATCTTCGAAATTGTGGCAGATGTGGACACAAGTGTACCTTTGGTCTTGCTTGTATTGGGGAATGGAAGGGGAGCCTTTCCGGTTTGGAAGAGGCGGCGGTGGCGGGGGTCCCTTCAATAGGGAAAGGCGACCCCTTCCATTCCCCAACAACATGGAAGTTGGGGCCAGCGAAATCTCGGTGCTTTCCCATGGGCCTCACGATCTCAAGGTTTTTCTTGAGTCGAGATGCCGAGCATCTGAGGTTTCCATGGGCGCCTCGACCTCAAAGACTTCGGGTTTTGACTGAATCAAAGTAATCACCAAGCATTTCTTGGCCTTTCGGGTTTTTGACACGGATCCGGATCTTGGTCGCCCGATCTCATGGGGAAAGCACCCTCGGTCTCATAGCGAGAAAAACCTGAAATTGGTTGTATCGCATCAAAAATGGGTCCTCGTTGAGAAATTATAGATCCGACAGCGCCTTTTCACGGCCTTTGGAATCTACCCATTAATCTATCTCCGTCGAGGTTAAGGCAAAGAGATGGGTGAACAATGAGAAACGAGAAGATATGATGATGGATGCCAAGGTTAAGCAGTCCTTGATTATGGCGTGAGGGACCCAGAGCCCAAATGCATCACAACATTGGGAAGCAGGGGGATAAGCTGGAACACACTCTTTCAGGGAAAATTTGGGTTCTTGTTTACGCAAGAATCGAAGCGGATAAAGGCTTCGATTTTTGGTGGATTAAGCGATGCTTGGGATAAAGGCTTGATTTACGGTGGATTAAGCATGAGGATTAGGAAAGGCTTGAGATTATCGTCCAAAGGCTCCGCCCAACTTGAAAAGCGAGGGATTTTGGAGCTGCAAATGACTAAATATGTATGATTCTTGGACTTTCTAAAGGATTTGGAGCATTGGCGACGGATTAAGCGATTAGTAGTGGCCGGATTAAGCGATAGTGAGGCGCCAGATTCTTGGACTTTGTTGCGCCCGGATTAAGCGATGTGATAGCCCTGGATTACCGTGCTTGAGCCGCATTCGGCGATTTCTTCTTACCGGTTTCTTCTTACCGGATTGCAGATTACCGGTTTCTTCTTACCGGATGAGCAGAAATTCTTACCGGATTCCGCAATGAAATGGAGGACACGTGGCACAACGACAACGAATTCCAACGATCAACTTCCATTTTGTTGCACTGGATATTTTGCAAGATTCTTTAAATTGTGGCAGATGTAGCAATGGTATGTGTGGTTATTAGTTCTTTCTTTTTTTAGCGAGATTTACCCCTATACAAATCAAAGCATATACGGTTCTTTTCTTCTCACATACCCCAGCGTCGCAGATTCAATGACTTGTGAAAGTGGCCATGCATCATTGCAAAGTTAGTGGCAGGCGAATACAAAGTACAAGGCGCAACTTTTGTCACGCTCAGATTTATAAGGAGTTTGTCATGCAGTTTAATTGTTGACATTCCTGACAACAATTGCTTTTTATTGCAACCTATGACAAATTTTCAACCGTGCTCGTGACATTTATTTTAGTATTCAGTCTGTTCATAAAAGATCGCTTCTTCTGCACTTTGCATCATGTTTGACCACGCATCTCAACTTCTTTTAGAATTTTCCTCGTAGTACTAGGAGGATAAATAATGCAAGTTTGCTCCCATCCAGTGCCGTTGAGACATGTCGTGAATAACATGCTGGTGTTTCTGAACCTTGATGGTGTCAGTCATATGTTCAACAACACAACCAGTTGGCTACGATGATTGAGCGGCATTTGCAGTAAAATGGTACTAATTATTATTATTATTTTTACTAAAAGACGTTTCTATTCATATAAATTTGCTAATACAACTTAAATCTATGTGATATCGACACAACCGCATAGTGAGGATAAAGAATTTTACATCGCAATGGTCTGAAGACATTTTTCCAAAGCTATTGACATGTTGTTATCAGTCATAAGAGTTTGGATTGAAGGGAGATCAAAATTCTAGAAGAGTGCGTGTACTTCTAAGAAAACGCAATGCTCTACACCTCTTCCATATGATCAACAGAAGCTAACTCTTGCAAAAATGTATGGCCATCTTCTTTAATGCAGACCATGTAGAAGGGTATAGTCCACGCACAATATGAACAATCGGAGATGAGATCTCAAATACCTCTTTCACACGATCCCAAGAAGTTTGGTCGTCAATTTTCATCCATATAATCGCACATGGGACATGCATCAAATTTATTAACAAATTTTATCGTTAGTTCTTGGTGCCCTATAAATGATCTGCCACATGAGAGTTTGTGCTTTTGACGAGAATGGGTTCTTCTAGACCTATTTCCAAATTCTCTTCAGTTCATTGTCACTCATCTGTATGGACCATTTCAAAGATAAATGCAACAACTCATTTGAATGAAGGAGCTTATAGCAATTAGACACGACGGGGAAATGGCGAGTTTGGCCACTTTAGTAATCTCATAACGTGGTTCCACATTCGCACATGAGTCCAAATTATCCAAGTTACCCTAGGGACCAACTTCGTACTTTTTTAGCCAAGCTCTAGTCGTTAGGATGCTAGGACACTTCCGAAAGCCACCAGATTGAACTGGGCAGATCGTCCAAGTGCAAATGGACTGTTAAGATTTGGCGATGTTATATATATGCAGAATCCGAACCGTAGGATCAGTTAAATACAAACCTTAAATTCATATGCATCGTAGGGACATATGACAAAATAACATGAGCCGTAATTTTGATATTCATTCCAGATCGCTTTCACGGTCATCACATAACACGACAAACATAAGAAGATATATAGACAAGTTAAGCACCGTTAACAAAAGTTTTATTGTGTTAGAATTATGTCATTACTATGCGACAAGTCATGCGTCGTAGACAAGGAAGAACGGATGAGAAACATTTTCATGTTTTTGCTTCTTCAATTATTTTGATCTCAATTATTATAATCGAAATCACATATTTCACTCAACAATTTTTGTAGGACTACGAACACAAGGCCCCAAAAATGAATGTGTATAGAAAAATTACCATGAAAACCAGTGTGTATGCGATTTATTTCCACAGTATAAGAAAAAACATGTGTCCTTCCTAGTTTTGCAAAATCAAGAGTGGTCCATATCATTTTTTTTTTTTTGTACTAGCTCAAAATTCTATGCTAGTTCTTAGAAATCGTAATTAGTTCATAAGATTGTTTTAAGTGTACATTGATTTACCAAAATTATTGCTACTTCATATCATGTTCAATTACATAAATTCTACAATCTTAGTTTTTCAAAATCATCGATAGTTTATAGATGTGTTTTAAATATATATACTAGTTTTGCAAAACCAATACTAGTCCATACTGTATCGAATTATATAAATTCCAGATTTTACGATGGTCTTTAAAAAATCATCATTAGTTTATGGAATGGTTTTACTCTATACATTTTTAATGTCATAATTTCGGATGCTTTTACATGCTTGTTGTCTCAAATTTGGTATTCTATCGAGTTTTTCTTATTAGTTCGAGAACCATATTAAATTTTGCAAAGATGATAAGGTTTTTTATGTGGTTATTCACTACACAACCACTCCAACATTTTGTCCGATGTTGAAAATAATAGTAAAAATAAAACATGAGTTGTTTCTTATGAAGATTCTTAATAAAACTTCACATAGTTATGTGGAGGTGTGGTATGCTGTAACTTTCTTTAAGGAGTTGTAGTTTTCTTCTAAGAATGGTTGCTTTCTCGAGGTATAGTTTTTTCTTAAGGATGTGTTGTTTTCTACAGCAGTATGGTTTTTCAAGAGAATGTTTTTTTTTTAAGGTATTTGTTTTAAAGCGGTGTTTTTTTGAGATGGAGTTTTTTTATGGTTTTCTAAGAATCCATGTATGACCAAGTTCTCCACATGCGAAAGGGCAATTGGGGATGGGCGGCAACTGATGCGGCTAGAGGCTGGCAAAAGAAGAGAGAGCCGCCCCTCTTTCTCTTCTATTAAAAAGACTGCCGCATCACCCATATTAGTCCCTTCTCTGCGTTGCTTTAGCGGGGGTTTGCTTTCTTGGATACAAAGCTGATTTTTTCTTCATCAAAGTTTGCTGATTTCTTGGTTCTTGGGCTGCTTCAAGGCGGACTCCACGGTTCTCACAAGATAAAACCACTAACGTGGTTTTTTTCCTAATACTTGGATAAGCATGATGATCTTCTACAAGCATAGTGGAGATTTACAAATAAGGTTTACGCGGTTTTTTAGCGGATTAGCTTCTTTGTACTTCACAAATGGAATAGGCATGGGCCCCTTTCTCGGAAAGATACATGTTTTTTGTTTGTGGTTGAGCACAAGAAAAACCGCGGCTTATAAGGTGGAACAAAATTGTAGAAAACCAACGAGAGAAGGGTTTTGAGGTTCTTGAGAGATTTAGCGGTGTTACTCTTATTTCAGGGTTTGTTTTGGATGGTTATTCCCTCCTTACGCACTCCTGTTTCCTTTGCTAGTGGGAAGAGACAACTCATCGGTAAAGTATGGTTAAGAGACGGTATAATGAATTTTTTGTGGTTGATGGCGAGAGTTCATTTTGGAGGCTTTCTTGTAGTGCATGAGAATGATGTCTGGAACACATGAGCGGATAATCCCACAATGCGGCATTTACATTTACTGGGGTCCACTTCTGCGTTGGAGGGGCGGTCGTGTAACCCACAATGTGTGATATGCAAAACTAGGGATTTAAAATGTTCTAACTAGAGCATTTTTAGGTACGAAGGCCCATTGATGCTCAAATACTGATAAGCTTGAGCATACTAAATAACAAGAATCTTGATGCTTAAGTAACTCAAAGTACTAATATGCTTGAGTGGGTCATTTGTTTTGGACAACATGCCTTGAGTCATCATTAAGGATTGCATCTGAGTTACTTCAAAAGCAGTTCTCAAGACAACGATCACATACTTGTTTATTTTCCTACCTAATCAGGGTGTTGTTACATATTCTGAGGGAGTAACTTGGTATGTAAATTTTCTATTTGTCTCATTAGGAGACTAAATAAGCACGCCATGGGGAGATGAAGAAGTTGAGGTGTGAGCTCCTGTAGTAATCTCCTTCTGTGGTGTTGCATGTACTTTTATTACAAAAATTAAAAAGTGGCACTTCCTTTTCTCCAAAAAAAAAAAAAAAAAAAAAAAAAAAAAAGTTCTCCACATGCCATATACCGTCCTTATGCAACAGGTTGTACAAATATACGTCACCACAACCTCATGACATGTACATATAGGGACTACGACAAAAGCCCCTACCTAGAGGCTTCAAGTTTCAGATCTGATTATTGAATCCTTAATTTCCATAGGATACTTCTATTGAAGGATTGCAATACTAGAGTCCAACGTACTGTGTATGCAATTTCTTGGCCAAGAGGTGATCTTCTGCCTACAAAACTTGGTTCCCAGGGTAATGTCAATGTTCTCAGTCTGTTAATAGAGCGAATTGTGAGTTCAAGAAAGGGTCAGTACGTTCATCGTCCAAGGCCTACTCAGAGAAGAGTTATACGGAGGGTTTTAAAGGATCCATCTTTTGGCATCGACACCCTCCCCATACAGTGCCAAAATCCTGGTCGAGTCTAACGCATGCAAGGGTGCCAGAATACATATTCCACCTCTGAGCAGCTCGTTGTTGGGTAGGCGTGCTGGCAGTTCCCATCCCAAACGGGGTTAGGACTTTGCATTGTGACCTCACAAATGGGGAGAGGCCATACCCAAGAGATGGATACCAAAAAACTTCATGAGGCAGCCTTTCCCGACTGCACTCCTCTGTGAGGTCATAGCTAATGCCTTCCCTCTAGAAGCTCAGTTCCCCTATCCAACCATTGAATTCTTTGTTCACTAATAATAATATAAGCATGTTCAAAAAGGTCCATGATCGGTCTGCACTTATCAAGTCGCGAAGCATCTTGTGGCCTACTGGCTAGAAACCCAAATGTTCTGTTGTTTGGGTAGGATAAGGACTCCGAAATGACAATTCAACTTTGTCATGTTATCTGAACGTTGAAATTACATTAGGGGCCAAGCTAAATGGTCTGCTCTTCCAAAGAAGGGTACTCGGACGCGTCATCAAGCAGTATTTGCAAGTATGACCTAGGCCAATTGACTACAAATGTGTTGGACTTGAGTTCCTTTTGGTGTTTCTTGCCAAAAGATGGTTTTCTCGGCCACAAAACTTGGTCCTCGGGGTGAATCAATATTTTAAGTCGGGTTGGCGTAGTCAATTTTCCCCGTCCCGGTAGGGGGGAAGCCGCCCGAGATCCATCGCTAGGGTCTTTTGAAGTGTTGGGGAAAAGTTGCTTACGGAGGGTTCTTAGGGATCCATATTTTGGTATCGTGACTCTCCCTCTATGTGATGACATGGTGCCAAATCCTTGTCTAATCCAATGCAGGCAAGTTGCCAGAACACTTATCCCTTCCATGAGGACGTACGTTAATGCCCTCCCACTAGGAGCTCAATTCCTCTATCCATGGAACGTTGAATCCTCTCATTGACAATATTATAGGCATGTTGAAGATAATCCATGACCCATCCGGGGTTTATGTTCTTAATTTAGATAGTGGGAGATGTATGGAACAATATAGGAGGAGAGACCTTCATATTCATTAGAGCTCCTCCCGTCCTCATGTCGAGTTTGGGGCTAATGCCAACGTTCTTAGTTTGGACTGATTGGGAGATGGTGGAACAATACGTATGAGTGACCTTGATATTCATTAGAGCCCCTCCACACATATATCACCACCAAGTGTGCAACACAACAACAAGGTTTGAATCCCAGACGATAGAGCCTTGGAAAATGCCCCTAGGATACCTACATCAACCACAAAGTTTGGGTAACAAAGTAATATGCCATTAGAGGCGGATTTGGGGTCTCAAAATGGCCTCCTATCAGCCATTCCGTCATATTTCGGCTCCTTTTTCCCATGCCACCTAGGATACCAAACTCTCATAATTTGATTTTGCTTGGAATATTCTTGGGAATAAGGGGGATTGCACATTCATGGGCCATATGTATTTAATTACATTTGGTTGTCGGACGGACCGATGCAACAGACGTGCGGCTTCTAAAATGCCACTTGCATTATAGCATACCGGCAACTCATGTGGTGTCTCTTGGGTTGTCGGATACCAAGCGTCGCGGCGTCACCGCCTTCTACATTTCAAAATTTGAATGTGTAGGTTGAAGCTTTGTATCGGTCGGACTTTCATTTCGAGCTTCTGCCGCCAAGGCTTTAACCGATCTTCACTTCATCCTAATCTGGGCTTCCGCCCCTACAATTCGAAATTTGAATTTGCTTAATGTATAAAAGCATGGATTGTAGGAGAATGGACTTTTCGATTTCCATATGCACGTTGCAAATTTCAAAAACGAAGTTAGTACCGGACGTTCGCTCACATGAAGCTTAATTGTGTTGGGGCATAAAATACCACACCTTCATTTCCGTCATGCGATCTACACAGTATGGAAGTTGCTTGCTGTCAAATTAAACTTAAACACAAGTGAATTCGGCACCACGTGGTTTTCTCGGGGAGGGTTTGGAGTGTTTTTTTTTAAATCCCAATTATCGACATAGTGTGACGTAACATCTTGGTATTAAATAGTATGTTAAATTGAATTATATGCGGTGTTCATTTTCAGGTTAAACTCAAATCATATAGGTTTAGGAATAAGGTTAAAAAAGGAAGATATTGGATATTTAGGAATAAGGTTAAAAAAGGAAGATATTGGATATTTAGGAATAAGGTTAAAAAAGGAAGATATTGGATATGGCTCAAATTTCGAGATATGCACATAATGGCATGTAATGATGGTTGATAGGACTGGAATACGAATCATTCCTACGATTTTCACGTCTAATCCAGCCTATATCTATTCCAGCCTAGATTGGCCCATTCTCCCCCCAATCTCCGCCCAATCTTAATCGCTAGATCCTCCGCCCAATTTCTCTAGTCCATCGCCATGAAGAGAGGGATCAGCTACGGAAGAGCCGGGAGGTGTCCTCAAGAGGCACCTATTACGGCTGGAAGAGGTGTTCCCTCCGCAGATTCCCTCCACGCTGCCCACGGTTCTTGCTCACGAATGCCTCGATTCCTCCGATTCCTTTGACGAGGAATCGAGAGAATGAGGAATCGAGGAGGAAATTTCGAGAGGAGTTCATCACAGGTGTTCTTGAAGGCTGGATAGGAGATTCTTTAGAGAATGAGTGGTCTACCGAAGGAGAAGAAGCCGAAGATGATGAAGAAGATGAAGAAGTTGAAGACGAATCCGGCCGACTTGAGGAGCTCATGGCGTTGGTTCATGGTACATGCATGTTTTCTTTCTTTTCTTAAGCATTCAACTAGCGGTTATTTCTTTTTTTTTTTTGCAGATGGTGCCGGATGAATGAAATTTGTTAGGGGGAAAGCACCTCTATTTTTTTTCCTTGTTCTTAGCCTCCATTTTGCCTCCGACTTCTTACCATATGACTGCCAAGCCTCCGGTTTTTTGTTGTGTGAATAGTTGAAGCCTCAGGGCATTTAAATTTACAAAATGATGTTACGATGTAAAGCCATACGACCATAAAAAAATTTTGAATGTAAAAGTTTTTGTTTCTAATTCCATTTGAATACCTAACTTGTTTTTTTCTTCAGACGTGTTACCACTCTTAAGTACATAAGTCATTATCCCTTTTCAAAGAGCATATTATTTTCAAGAAGGATCACACCAAGCTTAATAGTACATATGCAACAAAAAAATGGAACACACTAAATTGCATCGTGTGATCCACTTTCTTAATTGTTGTCGATTAAAATTAAACACAAGTCCATCATCAATAGTCTCCCATTTGCATATAAAATATCTATCATTCCAAGTTATATTTTGTTTTATGAACTAAAATGGCCTCCTATCAGCCATTCCCGTCATATTTCCGCTCCTTGGGATTTGGGGTCTCAAAATGGCCTCCTATCCACCATTCCATCATATTTCCAGCTCTTTTTTCCGTCCGATTTGCTTGGAATATTTCTCAGGAATAAGGGGATCGCACATTTATGGCGCCATGTGTATTTAATTACATTTGGTTGTAATGGACAGATTGACGCAACCATGGGCTTCTAAAAGCCACTTGCATTATAGCATACAAACAACTCATGACGGTGTCTCTTGGTTTGTCGGATACCAAGCATGCACATCATCGATTCTTGTCTTGCCATATTTTCATTTTAGAGTCCATGGCCATACAAGCTTCGCCTTCTACATTTCAAAATTTGAATGTGTAGGTTGAAGCTTTGTATCAGACTTTTTCGTTTAGAAGGGCCAAGCGATTGCGCCTTAAAAGTTAAATACCCAGGGATCTTTACTTCATCCCAATCGGGGCTTCCGCTTACAATTCGAATTTTGAATTTGCTTTGTATAAAAGCATGGATTGTAGGGAGAATGGACTTTCGATTTCCATATGCACGTTGCAAATTTCAAAAACGAGGTTAGTAATGGGACGTTCGGCTCAAGCGGCTAATTGTCTTTGGGGCATACAAATTGTACACCTTCATTTTCGTGCCGCGGCGATCCATCGCCGTATGGAAGTCCAAATGATGCGGATAAGGATCCAACCGACTCATTAATATGCTTCGATCTTCAATCGCAAAAAGGAGGTCTAAAAATAAGAACTTAGACCCGACATGCCGCGCCTTTGCAGGCTCAAAAGTGTAAACATCCGGGCGGATGGCAGTTTATATCCATTGATCCGTTGAGGCAAGAAACCGCCATTTAAAAGGACGTTCAAGTTTAGTCCGATTTTTTGTGGTGACGGTAACTCGGGCCTCTTGGGATATTGTGAGATTGAGAGAGGATGAAGGCATTCGAATCGAATACAAGCCCTTTGAGATGAGCTAAGCCTCGATTGTCACAAGAGAATTATAACTTAAACCAGCAGCTCTTTTTTTCTCGCCAGATTGTGATGAAGGGAAAAGGAACCGCTTGGGGAGGGAAACTTCTTTGAGATCTGAAGTGGACAAGTCCAAATTGGTGATAGGGCAGCTGCAAGAAAAGATCCAAGAGCTCAAAAGAGCAAACTTTGGGCTTCAATGTAGGTTAAAAGAATTTGAAGAAGACACCCTTGGCTTGCGAGAAAGGAAGAAGCACTATCGACCGATAGAGGAACTGAAGTTTAGATCAGGTGCATTCAGACGCAGGGTCACGGCCACAAGGTCCGTTTACAACACTAGCAAAGGCCAATTAAGATCCGGGAAACCGAAGCAATCTTGGTTACGTAGTGAAGAACCTAGCGACAAAAAGGGAGATAGTGGACATGATTTGTCACCTACAACTCTTCTCTCAAGAAGATGGTATTGGAAATGGTACTAGGAGAGATCTACAAGAAGTTAGAAGCGGCGGATGTACTTGTTGTTTTGTGATGATGTAGGCATCGATGAGGTTTGGTTTGGATTCTCTATTCAAGCCATTCCGCGGCGTTGAAAAGAATGGGCACAAAAATATTCGCTCCGCGTCCACAAATTGTCAGAATACAAGGGTTACTCTGGACAAAGATGGTGTATGCCATATTAGGAGAGATGCACCATGTTGAATGTCTTGGTCCCGCCATAGCCATAAAAGATAAGAATGGCAAGGATTGTTGTGATATAGTTGGAAATGAATGAACATAATAATCTTTGGGTTGACACAGTTACTCTCTTACAATTCCTTGTCAAATATTGTGACTTAACAAATGCGTAAACTAATGGTGAGATTGAAGTTTGCATAAAATTGGATGAAATGGAACTGACCAAGTTTGAGAAGTATGAGAGGGTATCCGTTGTCATCATGAATAGAGCAATTGAGAATGCAATTGCACATGCTAAATCAAAGAGCAACAAGAATAATAAAAAAAGATGTAGAGGTGAGTGAGGAAAGAAGAAGCGTGCGAAAAATCGGCACATTTGTCAAAAACTTTTCCCATTGAGAAATAAAAATAATTACAAACATTAAAAAAACGGCCCCTCTAGGAGGAGCCCGATGCCTATGATCGACGGGCAAGCTCTTCACGGAGGGCAGTGATAAATTTTTACTCCTCCAACATGATTGCCTGCCCATAACCGTTCTCATATTCGCAACCTTATCTTCCCGCTCATCGAAGTTGAGCTCGGCAGCCTCTCCCGCCGATTGGGCCCCAAGCCTCTCTTGGAGGCTATATCTAAATGGCGCAATTATGGCGGTCTAAGGCAGCCCGCCGATTGTCGCGCACTAAAAAATCACCTCCCTATAGAAGGCGGCCTTGTCCTTTGCGCTTAACCAGCAGCGACGTCTTCATCATTCTTTTTCTTTTTAGAAGGGCGGATCCGTTCCTCCGCCGGCGGACGAATGTTCTTAATTTCCTTGACCGTAACTTGAGACAAGATCTCGGCTGGGATGGAACCGGGGCTGAGGCCATTGAAAGTGATGGGAGAACAGGAGAGATGGCTGGAGGGCGGATGTGGTAGAACAGGAGATGGCGGATAGGAGAAGACAAAGGCCTCCGACGTTTTATATAGAAAGTAGAGATACGTTGGAATCTACGGTTCGCTGAGCAATCGATAAAGTTGTGTAATAATCCTCACGAGGCAAAATTATAGCATGCAATTAGGCAGCGGTAGCCTATGTTCGCATCATGGGATAAAATCATATCCTAGCCGTCTTTGTATGCGCAGGCGCGTAAAAAAAGAGCGGTGTTATTGTGGCGGCGCATGCCACGCCCTTGGCATGGCGTCATCCACATGCCGCGTATGTGAATAGAGCGTTGTCATCAAATGCAAATTAGCGATTTACGCAAGTTATCACATAATCTAGCTAGATATTTGTGTTACATATACTTTTCCATTAATAAATTAGGAATTTATACATACAAGGAGGCGTTGTGGAGATCATACGGACGCGAAATCCATTGATTGCTCTACGTAATTGCAAGCATGGCATTTCACGTCGTGTGATCTTTTTTAATAAAACAAAACAAGAGAAACGAGATAGAAGCAAGAAAGCGAGCAAACTTTTCTTTGAAACAAAAATATATATACAATGGCTAGGGATCTTCATGATCACGTAGGCTGGTCCGAAGCCTGCGTTCTCATCCTCGCGGACTCGAAGCTTCTTCTCCATATCTTCTAGCGCCTGCAAAATATTGTGTGCAGTTAAAACGCCTCGACCCTACGGCTATTGGCCTCTCGGTACCTGGTTAATGTTGCCGCGAGCTCAAGGTCTCGCTCATGCAGCAGCCCCCTCGTGAATTCTAACCTGTCCACCGCCTCCATCTTCTCGGCGACGAGACGGCTGTTTTCGTCGTGAACCTCCTTGAATCTCTTCATCACCACAGCAAGGGTGATGTCCGCGGGCAGCTCTGGGCGCGGTCGCTTGCTGGAGGAGGATGAAGATGCCATCGGAGGAGAAGGCGGAAGGCGGAAGATAGCCCGAAAGGCGGAAGAGGATCGGAGGTCAAGCAAGATAGAAGGTCTTCTATTTATAACAGGGATTTCGTAGTAGCTTGAGTCACCACGGCCCGAAGGATCGCGGGTCGGGGAAAATGGGACCGTTACTACCGGCGTCGTGTGAGGAAAAGGACCGTTACTTCTTCTAACGTCTTTTCTTCGGGAAAGCTCGTGTGATAATTTTTATTGATAATTTCGGTGATACAATCTATACATAAGTAATTTATCGATACATAACTAAAGATAGAACTTCTCATTGAAGCAAAATAGAGCGGCATGGAGATCCTGCGCCGAAATCCATTGATTGCTACCTAATTGCAAGCAAGGCATTTCGGCGTGGTGATATTTTAATAAAAGCAGAACATACATTGGAACAAGAGGGATAGATAGAAGGCGAAAAATAGAGGAAACTTTTCTTTGAAGCAAAAATAGATAGATACAACGCTAGGGATCTTCATGATCCTCTGGTGATTTTCATGTCCGCAATGGCCCGTGGGCTGCGTTCTCATCCTCCGCGACTTCGAGCTTCTTCTCCATATCTTCTAAGGCACCCCGAAATCATGTGGCGATTTCAGCCGCCTCGGCCTGCGGACAAATTAAGCCTCTTGGTACATGGCCGAATGTTTCCCACGAGCTCAAGCGTCTCGCTTCGTCACCCGTAGCGGCTCCCCTCGTGAAGGCTAATCATGCCGACCGCCTCATTGTTCTCGGCTGACGAGGCGGTTGTTTTCATCATGGATCTCCTTGAATCTCTTCATCACCTGCAAAGGGTGATGTCCACGGGCGACTATGGGCGGCTGCGGAGTGCTATCTTGGCGTGGTCGCTTGCTAGAGGAAGATGATGATGCCATCGAGCGGAGAAGGTGGAAGGAAGCCGGAAGTAGAAAGATGAGCGGAAGGCGAAGCGTCGAGGAGGTCGGCGTGGACATCGGTCTTCTATTTATAACATGAGTCACACGAGTTGCTTCTGATCGTGTGAGGAATAAATAAATTAATTGTTTTTTTCCAATAATATTTCATTTCTTGAGATAAATATCACAACGACGAAAAACCTAGATATGAAAAAGCGCATCGATGTATTTTTGCGTGATGTGAATAAATACAAAATAAAATAATTTTTTTATTAGGAATTTGGAAGGACAATTTGTACATAAATAATTTTTACCGATACAAGTTAGAAAACATATAACTTCCAATTTTCTCAAGCCGTCGTCAATTTCATGCTCTTTCAATCCCACAGCTTGATCCAACAAAGGCAATGACTTCCATGTTATCGTTGACTTCCCTTGGGTGAGTCAAAGCCAGCTAAAAAATTTAACATATTGCTCGCCTGCAGACTGGCTTGGTGCGATTGATGAAGGACACCGCCAAACCCAGATAGATCTGTTAGCTTTGCACGGAGGCATTTGGAATTCTTCTTCCGTTGGTAGATTAAGCCTCATCTTGAGCAAATCGAGACTCCAGCCTCTCATAGGCTTCTTTAAACTTTATAGCATTGCCGGTATAATTAGACACCGCAAACATCTCTTTGTCCAAATCCTCTTCAAAAATCTAGGCCTAAGTTTACCCATTCGGTAAAGGTCTTTGATAAGGTCGTCTTCCCTAGCACACATTCGTAACAAAAGGCGGGTTCCTCAATTATATCACTTAGCAATAGGTATTCTTTGCCTTCCACTAAAATTGGCGTTATGTCAGACAACTTCTTTTCATCCTCATCCCATCCTCATCACCTTGAGAATCATCTCCCTCCCTCCGTTCACCCAAGGCCCGGTCGAAACTAAAACTCCTACATTCTTGCTCTTCTTCTTGTAGATCTATCTCCATTTCTACGTCATAGTCGACATCATCACACATGGCTGACCCCTTGGCTTAAAGATTTCATTGTTTCCGATTGTATCTTCGGTTTGGCCGAGCAGAATACAATAACTAGCAAATGCAAAGCGGCAAAGAGAAATAAGATACCTTCTTAAGCACAAGGGCGAGCCGGGGAGGAGCCCGTTGCGCAACATTCTTGAAAAACATCTTCCCTGTTTGCAAATGGGAAGCCGCCTCCTCTAGAGCTGGTTTTGGAATCCACGAGCCAGGGACATCTGCAAAGGACGTGCGCTGAGACCAAGCGGTCTGGGTGAAAGCTAAGGCAACCTCGCGATAGCATCCAAGCTCGCCATCGTTTGCCATGATGTCCAACTCCTTGCAATAGAACGGATAAATCGCGGTGACTTAACTTCCTCGTTGTCATGAGGGGCGGATGCATACCATTCCAGGAACTTCACATAACAATCCATGGCGAAGCAAACGACGAAAACAAGAAGATGTTTAGGAGCGGTAAGGCGCTGTCACTTTTGAACTCAAGTAGCCGTTGTCGATTATGAAAGGGGACACACCGTTGTGGGGAGATTTGTCCGCACATTTTAGGGTTAGGGTTAGGGTTAGGGTTGGATCACACGACATAGCGAAGACTACTATGTGCAACAAAAAGCACAATGCTTTGGCGGCGTCGTGTGATCCCTCACGTATAACATTAAAAAAAAAAAAAAAAAATACAAAGTCACGAAGCTAGGCTTCTAAGAAAGAAATGGACTAAGAGATTAAGCTTATAAAGCCATTACATTAAGAAATATTATACATATGAAAAAACACAAAGGCACTTCCACGGCCTTTACGGGGGTCTTTCTTCTTGTTGTATTCAGCCATAAAAATTTTGACCATAGTACTAGGGATCCCTTGCGGCGAAGACGAGGCGCATGTCCTTGGGCATAATGGTCACCCGCTTGGCATGTATTCTTTGCAAAGCTGCGAAGTCCTCTAACAGGCCAAACACCAAGCGCTTCCGAAGGCATTTGAAGAGCATTTAAGGCAGAATTACATAATCGGTATGATGTATCGTGACCACACTCTTGCAGAATCTCTCTCACGAAACGGCAAATGGGAGCGGAATGACCATCTCGGTCTCTTTGATACTTCTTAATCATGAAAGCCTCTTTAATGCCGAGCCGTCTTCGCTTCCGCCACTACCCTCACCCACCCGGCATTTGGAGCACATTTCGGCCGACTCTTCCAGCCGCCTCCCTCACCCGGCATTTGCGGCTTTCCTCGGTGACTTTTTCCGTCTCCTCCCACATTCCGATCGCCTTCCCTTTCGGGCGTTGGGCCTCCTCCTTTGATTTGAAGGTCCCGGCACCTCCACGGGGAGGAGCGGGGAGGGCGAGGAAGAGCAAGAAGAGGCGGCTGCCCAATAATTAATCCGGGCGCCATATTGCGCTGCCGCGGTCTCTCATATTTTCATCCTCTGTCTCCGAGCCGAGTGCACCTCCCCTACTTACTCCCGAGCCGCTTCTCCGCCCGTCATTGGCGCGGATTTCTTTTAGGGTCTTCGTTAGGGCATGGTCGGAGGAGGAGAATCTCTATCGAGACTTCAGAGTCGGATGAAGAAGGCGGACTAATGTAATCACCGGCCTTACACCCACCGGATGGATCCTTGCGCTTTGCTTAGTTCTTGCCATGGCTTCGCCGATGGTATTTTTTATACTATGAACCGACACAAAATAGACAACCGGCAAGAGATAAATAGTAAAAAGCAGTTAAAGTAAAAGATGATGGTAACGTTTTTAAATAATTATATGGAACCCTAAAAATATCGGACAAAATCACGGAACCCTAAAAAACATGGGACAAAACACAAATAAAAACCGAGATTCAAAGCGCTAGAGGCGATAGACAATTTCTTGTTGATCGCGAACTCACTAAACTTTACATTTCCCTCTTGCCTGTAACCAACCCTAATGCCATCAATAAAATAATGGAAGTCGTCAGCAATCTCCTCTGTCTCCATTAGCACTCTTAGCTCTGATAATGGCCATTCGCTTTCCATGGTGGCTGTATAAATGACTTCCTCCCCTCTCCATACTCGAATATCCACCGCATCCGAATTAGTGTCGTTATGGTCCTCAAACGGCTCCCAAAAAGTTGTGCGACCTCTCTTTTTGTTTCCTTCGTTCTAATTGACAATTGCGTATAAATATTGTTTTGGAAGAAAGTATCCGAACTTAAAGGGAGGACTTAACTACAGCGGACCTCTGTTAGTTGACCGGATGATTCGATGGGAATCGAACATCCAGGTCGGAACCAAAAATAAGCCATCCACAAAATGGTAGGGGAGAAAGCCGTATATGTCTTGAGACTTTTGAACTTCTGCGCCCGTCGGAATATGTTAGCAAATACCTCAAGCGGTGTGAAGATTTTGAAACTCATCCTCGCCTCCGTTTTCGGACATTCCCCGCTTGCACCTCGGTCGACCATGCATTTCTTCATTGCAATTACATTGTTCTCATTAGTCCGTGGCTTACAAAGTTCACTTAAGGGGGGCAATTCAACCGCCTCAAGCTTCGGTTTCACGATCTTTACGTTATAATCATGTCCGTAAAACCGGATGCCTATACCCGCTTAAAGGTCACGACATCCATACCTTGGAAAAGGACAATTCCGATGTCTATGTGATACACCCACAAGTACACTACTAATACTTTTGTGGAATGACATCCACGACGTCGATAAACATAAACCCGCACAATAAATTTGTTTGTAAACGCGTGTCAATGAAAGAAATGAAAAGATAAGGAGATCACACGATTTAAACTATCTCTACGCTAGTTAAGTAGTCGGCCAGCTTCTGGCGGCCGCGGTGATCCGATTAAGGTGGTTACCATTTCGCGGGCAATTTTGGGAAGCCGTTTTTGGTGGAGATTAGCTCTTTGGCCATATCGAAGGGGTATATGCATGTCGTATTGTTATACTTTCCACTTTCAGGCCGCTAGAATTCAACTTTGAACTCTTTTATCCTACCTATCCAATGTGTCCGCACGTCGCCCGATCGTTTTGTCGCAACTCTATGCTCGCCCCTGATGGAAACATACTCACACCCACGAAGCCTATTGAGACAAAACCTCCCACTTCTTGACCTTGGGAGTTCAGTAAATGGGGCAAGAACACAGAAATTACCGGAGACATGGATTGCGGATGAGGAGTGAAGGCGAGAGGATGCAACGTGAGGCGCCCGAGTGACAAAGATGTAAGTTTGGCCAAAAATTTGACAAGGGAGTTGGTGGCCGACAAGAGGCGGTCAAAGTCACCATTATTTTGGGCGTACAAGCGACTCAAAAATACGGGCCATTAAAATGGTTGCAATAAAGCCACAGGCATCCCCTTGAAAATACGCCATGTGGATGCCAAGTAAGCCTGCTCATCCTTCTACCTGCCAAGTAATACTGACTTTCGTAAAAGGCGCTAAAACCCGATTGGTCCCGGGCGAATCGGACGGAAATCTTTAACCCAAGATAAGGGCCATTTTCGGACCCCAATCCGCCCTAATGAATACATTTTATGGTGAAACCTAGCTTTCTGTTCCACGGCAGGTGTCGGTCGAGCCTTGGACCAAATACAACACTAGTCACTGGGATCATAGGGGTTGACTCTTCTTGTTTTCCCTCTTGTAGGATACACCTCAAAATTGTTTACAACCCATATGCTATTGATATTGAGTCTTGTCACAAAAATATAACATGTCTCCATTCTAATCACAAACTAGACTTGTCTCATGTACACTAAACTAATCTGTCTCATGTACGCTACACAAGCTAACCTGTTTCATGTAAACACTAGATACCTTTTTAACTCAAGTCCCTCTTCAGGGGAGAAATTAGGATTTTCAACTTCGTTGCCATCTTCTGCATTTGGAACTTCAGTGTCTTCAACTTGAATGTGTTCATTCTCATCTTTTACTGTCTGTTCAAGTCTCAATTGTTCCAAGTTCTCCTCCACATTTGCTTCACCATTATCAATCCATAAATTGTGCGGGATGCAACATGCATGAACTATGGTCGGGATATACATAGACTTCATCCTTGCCCTTCTTGTTCCTTCTTTGAGAAGTATAGCCCTCGCCTGATGCCGTTGTTGGCCTTGGCCACGCGGTGTTGAAAGGTGTGCGTTGTACTCTTATTGAAGGTTACGAGAATGTTTTACTAATTCATACCCTAATTCCTGATGGTGTTGTTGATGAAAGTCCGACACCAATATAGGGATTGGCGTATGTTTTAGTAAGTATTCGATTGGTCTCGTCTTGGCGGAATTTTGATCGGTCATATCTCTCACATCCGGCGGGTGGGATTTTCATGTGCTTGGGCTTGTTGGAAAGCTGGTTCAGAGATCTTTCCAAGCGGTTATAGTACCTGCATGCTTGGCTTTGTTTCTGTGCTCAAATTGGCACTTTTCCGGGCTGTGTGCTAGGGTTTTACGTGGCAAACCAGTAGACACTTCGACGGATTTGTATCTCTCACATCCGGTGTCAGATTTTCATGTGCTTGGGCTTGTTGGAAAGCTGGTTCAGAGAGCTTTCCAAAGGTGTATGATACCTGCATGCTTGTCTTTGTTTCAGTGCTCAAATCTGCACTTTTTCGGGCTGTGTGCTAGGGTTTTGTGGTACCGTACACACGGATATCCGTGAGTCTATTAGCCACTTTCCTTTTTTGCCCCCTTTCAGCCCCCTTTTGCTCCCAACCCTAATTTGGGTAGTCAACGAAGATACAAAAATTAATGTTGAGCTAGGCTCCATCTACGACATTGCCATAGCCCAACCAAGCGCCTCTTGGCCTTTTTAGCTGTGCCACACCGCTATGACCGCCTAGCCTGCCGGACTGATAAGCCCCGCCGCCATAGCCTACCTAAAACCTGTTTGACCTATCGTGGCCCAAGTCATACCCCAAGTCATGGCCCGAACGGGCCCCGTGTGGACCCACACTTGGTTGGTGAGCACCTCGCACCACACCAACCCATCCTGGGAAGGCCCAAACACACCAACCACTTGGGTTGACCCCATCGCAGTGAGCCCTGGGGAAGACCATGAGCGGGGCCACCAAGAAAGAGGCCCTCGAGAGGGAGAGACGTCTTCCATGAAGAGGGGGAGGCCCGAGCAAGGCCCTGTCGGCCGGACAGGGGCGGGCCACCTGAGCAATCCGCCGGGCCGAAACCTGGAGCCGCATCGAGCGAGGGTTGAGGCCAACAAAGGCACGCTTTGCGTGCCTGACGTAGGTGGAGAATATAACATCTCTGGATGTTGCGCTGGCAGCTGGTTTAAAAACGACGGTAATCACGCACTGAGGATCGCTGCATAACAGTGTGCATGATAGCATCCACTTGCTACAATTTTGACGTGACAAAGAATACCAGCCAGGAGCTTGCATATGAGGGGCGCGTAGACACCGCGGTTGGCAGCCATGGAAGCCGGGACGCAGACGAACCGGTAGAGCAGAGACACCGTGAACTCGGCTCGGATCTAGGGCCCCAGGTTGAGGAACGGCATGAGGTTCGGGGAGGCCGCCACTGCGGGAGATACTAAGGAGTCAGGCCGCTTTTGGAAGCTAGCCGCAGAATCAGCCGGAGTAAGGATTTAGCACGCATCGGGAGCTACTGAGCCGGGCCTGCCGTGCCCAAAGAAGGCAAGGGCCTCCGTGTCGGTAAAAAGTAATATGAGCAACTCGCCATTGCACGACATGACAACGCCCCGCAAGAGCCGAAGCCCAGACTCGGGAGAATAGAAACCACAAAGAAAGAACACACCAACCCCCGGAACCCACCAACCTACGTGGCGTCAACTCCGCAACACCGCCGGGACATCACATCACGCCGCCGCCACCACCCAAGGCGCCGGCCACGCTTCTATGCCTCACCCACCTCAACCAACACACAGTGCGCCCCGCCAACTCCGTGAACGAGGACGCAGAGCCGCAATGTGGTAGTGCGAGGCCGCGACGGAGAGTCGGAAGAACATCTCACTTCCGGGAGCTCAGACCACGCATCTTGGACGGATGATGTTCCCGGCACGTGACCATTGGAAAGGCGAAGTCGCCATGGAATTGGGCCACCGATGCCCCCGGATGGTCATCTTCCTTCAGGTTGAGAGCCGCAAGCGAAGGGTGGCCAGGCCGTCGTGGCGGAAGTTGAAGGGCACGGCTCAGACGCTGACCAGGGACTTGACCCCAAGCACAGCAAGAGACCCGGCGTGAGCTGGCCAAAGTCAGGGACTGCCAGACATGGACATGGGGGCAGCGGGGCTGGTCCGGGAAGGATGCGGGAATTGAGGCGACCAAACGGGGATGCAGGCACTCCGGCCCTCGAAGTCCCTACGGAGGGGGCCCCAAAGTGGCATAGGCATCCCACATCTGCCGCTCCTCCGGGACCACCACACTACCACGACCTGAAGTGGCAATGCATGCTACTAAATAGGGATCGTGCCTCGGCGTGGTATCTTGAATTGCCGGCTTTCCATGGCGATGGGGACGATCTCAATTCGCCATGGACATGGACCTTATCTTCCTCATGGAAACATGGGAACATGTCTGGTCACGGGCTACGATTTGCGGGATACCGGCTAAGCAATTCTTCAATGAGTGCACCAGAAACGAGGACCGGAGGAATTTGCGGTTACTACCGTGGAGGCGACCTTGGCCCAATCGGTCAAGTGCGCACATGCACAACACACTGTGGTATGCAGTGCGAAAACGGCGATGGCGACCCTCTCTTTGTGGCTGGCTTGCTACTTCCCACATCTTGAGAGCAGCTTTTTACCACACACGCTTGATGTGGGCGGCGGGGAGCCCTATGTCGATCTATATGATGACATATAGCGATGATGAACAATTGGGCAAGGTCATGTTGCTTGAGATTTTAATGCCAGCGCCTTGAGACCGGCAGATCCCCAAAATTAGCACCTCTAGCCGAGGATGTGTTGCAAATGGACCCCGCAGATGGTTTGGCCAAGATGGCGCCGATGACAAAATGGTGACACGGCATGGCCGTGGCATTGCTTCCATTCGGCGATATCTTTGAATTGGTCATTTGCAATGGGTCGGACGGTGGCCCCCTCAGCCGCTTTCACTTGTAGGCGGGGGAGAACCGTGGGGGACACCGGTGTGGTGGATACGTGCACTTGGCACGAAGCAATGCCTACACTTGATCACAGCCAGTGTAATGGGGACAGTGGCCGGGGCGAGGAAGTAGGCTTCAAACCATCACCGTTCTTGCAATAGATAGATTATGTGGCCAACCGAAGCACCATTGCCCCAACACCCCCATGTACCACGGTTCTTGCCCGGACTATGATCATGGGCGGTCTATGCGAGGATGCTTGAGCATGAGTCGGCGAGGCTTTGCAGCCCCCACACTTCAACGTGAGACGGCCCGGTGAACCGGCCTCCTTCGAGGGTAGGGGATGATGCTTTCCGGAGAGGGCCGCTCTCGACGATCCACAGGGGCCGCAGAACCACCTTCCCCGCAATCACCTGGTTCGATGGCTAATGTCGGGAGTTGAAACGATGGCTCCGCCAAGTGCTGGACCCACCATTCGCCAAGCAGGCGGCCGTCACACACCGGCTCCTTCCTCAAGACCAAGAAAGCCGTACCTTTATGAGCACTTCACCATGATGTTCGGGTCTACTAGGCGCCACCCTAGGACCTTTCGGAGAAAGGTCTTGAGTAAGCCCGCGACCCACAGGAAATATTACCCGGGAACAATAGGTGAGATACTTGCAGCATTTGTATGACTCAATGGGGAGGCAGGGCACGGTACCTCCAGCAGACAGCGCCTAGCACCGGTCATTACCGGGGATGTCATAATGGGCCTGCAACGCCCTAATCCGGGAAGGCGGCCCAGATTTGGATGGTATGCGTGCGTAGCTTCTCGGGTGGGCGGCCCCCAATGGTTAGGTTCTCACAACACTCTTCAAGCGTGGCATTGCAAGAAGGCTTCCAAGACCGGACTACCGTGAGAGTTGTGCCCATATATTGCGGGGACCTCCATGACCCGACCAACTATCGCATTACCATTATGGTGTTTTCCATCTTTGCCAAGTTGCTTGCGAGGGATTCTTGAGCGGCGGCCCCACACTTTGGGCGAGAAGGATGGAGAAGTGCGGCCACGCAGCGTGCTTCGCCCCGCATTCTACTATTGACCATATCTTCACTTTCTGCGAACACTCATAGAGGATAGCCGTGGAATCAACGCCAGTATACATCGTTGTTTTGTGGATTTCGCAAAGCTTTTTGACCGTGCCTCGAGGGCTAAGTTGTGGGGCGTGAGGGAGACTGCTAGGGACCCCCGTGGACTTGCGAGAATGCTATATACGAACTAATGAGGCTTGCTTCTGGAGTCTCACACCGCTTGGGAGGGCAGGGCCAGCAGTGGATGCCCTCTATCCCCGACGCTCGGGCTTGTACATTGACCGCCTAGAAGAATGGCTAGGCGAAAGCACCGGGAATCGATTGATGCACCACATAATCCAGAGCAACTCATATATCCGATGATGTTGACCGCCGCGATATACCCCTGTGAGGAGATGCAACGCCACCGGATGCTTTGGACACTCGCCAATTCACCGACATGAGTTAACTTGGCCAAGACAAGGGTGATGGCTGGGTCCCATCATCCCCACCACGGCTTCCCTCGCTCACTTACTGGGGGGGTAGTGGAGGTGGCTCAGCCTTATAAGTATTTGGGCATTGAGTTTTCTACTACCACACACCGGGATGCATCCATCAAAGTTACGGTCACCGCAGCCGGAAAGCCCGTGTATGCAATGCAAAACAACAGGTTATAAGGCGAGTCAGATGCATGGGGTCACCAGCACACTTGTTCGTGGCTTTGTTGAACCGGTCCTCCTCTATGGAGCGTAAGTGGGGGGCCGGATATCCCTCACCACTTGGAACGACATCTAGAGCAAAAATAAGGCCTTCTTGGCCCCGCACCGGGAGTGAAGTCCACCGGTCCCATATCGTGATCTTGCTCCAGAGATGTGCTTCCTTCCATTACGAGGGCCGAACTGAACGTCACATTATTTACTTCCGTGAAGGTGGTGGCTATGGATGAAGCTCCGACGCTTCAACCTTGCTTTGGCAAGGGCGATGGGCCCAATCGACTCAAAGTCGCTTGAAAGACAAGCAAGCCCAGTGGTTTCGCTATGGAATGTGCAGCACACAGATGTGGACCGTGCATACACCGAAGGAACGCCACGCCTTAGCAGCAAGACTTGGATGCTTGCTTCATGGCCAAGCTTTGGGATGCAAGCGCCCCTGCTCACATGTCAAGGTGGCAAATTATCGACAAGAAGTTAATCCCATGCTCACGAGGGCCCACACCACTACCTCCGCGCGACCCATCTACCCATGAAAAGCAGTGGTGATTGCTTCCATTCCATTCGCAGTGCACACCACCACCGCATTGAGACCGGAGATGGATTCGGAGCCGCCAGTGAGGAGCGAGTCCGCCGATGGCCGTCACCGTGGGTCATTGAGGATGAAAGTCACGCCTCGATTTCGTCCGTGATACCCGGCATATCCAGGCTCGGTATGCCGGTTAGTTGTGCCCCATCAGGCCTTGCATGAGCTATCGAAAGCACGGCCTCTGAGGCTTGCTGGGATGCATACCTCGGGAGGTAATGGATCACGACTTCCGGTATGCCCCCCGTCCAGGCATTAACCCTCACCGTACTTGTGATTATGTATATAATCGTCACCGGTATGTCAAGATCCTTATTGCTACTAAAGGTTTTTCCGAAACCCTTCTGGGCGGGGTTTTTTAATCCGTAGTAATACGCCCTTGCGCTCTCTCTTTGTAAGTGGGTCCCATAGGCCGTTGGTCTCCGTGGGACGATAAAATATATTCTATTCTATTCTATTCTTAACTTTGAATCAAGACACTTGAACTTACCCTTCAACACTTGTTCAATATATAGCAGGGATAGGTTCTGTACGTACAAATAAAAAATTCTGGATATATAAAGTACAAAAAATACGTACCTTGGGGTAAAAAACGTATTTCCCATATTTTTTCCTCGCCAGTCGAAAAAAAATATTTTTGAGTAAGTGAAACTTCGCGAAAGCGAAACCTCTATTTCCATAAGCGAAGATTCATTTTTTTTTCCCGCTTATGTGAAATCGGTATTTCGCTTATGAGAAAAGCAAAATTCCTTTCATGTAAGCAAAATGCCGATTTCGCGTAAGCAAAGTACCGCCCATAATCAAAAAACATTTCGCATAAGTGAAGCCCTTTTCACGAAACCTTTTTCGCTTACGCAAAAATTTTTCGTTTTTGCGTAAGCGAAAGAATGGTTTCGCTTACGTAAAAAGATTTTCACGTAAGCAAAACTATTCTTTCGCTGACGCGAAACGTTTTTTACGCCGAAATTTTTTTGCTACTTTGAGGAGCTTAATAGCCCTATAATAACCAACATGTTTTGTCGCGATCAATTGATGTCAATATTATCATACCATTGAATATTAGGAGATGGAAGATGAGTAGAAACATTATCTTTGCATCAAAAGAAGTAATTTGAGATGATGCATTGTGCTTCTCCTTGATGCATTGTGGTGCTCTTCACCACAATACAGCCTGGCCATGGATGACCAAGTGGTAAAAAAAATACAAATTTTGAGACAATGCATATGGAGTGAGAAATATGCATTTCAAGCCCGTTTGCAATTGAAATTAAAAATTTACGAGCCATCAAATCAAGAGGAAGATTAGATTAATCAAGTCATTTTCCCTACGTTAACCATACTAGGAGTAAATCCAAAAAGAATATTACTAATAAGCACCAACCAGTGGATCAATCCGTCCAAACATCATCCGCTGCATCATCGCTTTCAAACATAATTAAAACTAGATTTTTTGCCAATAAAATTGATAGTCTGAAAAAGGAGTTTGAAGACGATATTGCGATAAGCACCAGGAAAATTTTTAAAGACCCTATAATTTTTCCTAAGTGCAACAAAGTGGTCATTCCTAATGCGATTTGTTTGTTGAAGTGAAGTCTTAAATGACCATTTTTCCTTTTTTTTTTCAACATAGGCCTAATCCAAATGGCCATCCTTTCACAAAGTCTCCAATATAGTTGTAATACAAACGACAATTTCTTTTATCAAAATTTTAGCATTTGAAGTGGCCAAACTTAAATAGAGAATATAGGAAACAAATGGCATCACATTATTAATTTAATTGTAACACCTCAAACTATATGTTTGCATAAATCTAACTGAAGTTATATGACGATCGTCTCAAAAGAGGTGAATGTATTCAACTTCTTTGTCGCCAAAATTCAAAAAGTATTTGTTTACTAGGTTGTTTTTTATGATAGACTAGAAAAAGTGCCTAGTATTGCTGGGCTTTTTGACGAGCTTAAATTTAAAAATTAATAAAGATATTATTGAGAATGTCTAGTTGCATATATGTCTGTCTGTTATAAATTAAAATTTGAAATTACAATGATCTACTATAAATTAATGTTTGAATTTTTTATAAGAAACATTTATTGAACTCAGCCATGTAATAACTTTCTTAAAATATCTAGGCAGTGCTATTTTGTGCAAGCAATGCTTGCCCTGTATGTGCATTCAGGCTAGCTTTGGAAAGCATGGAAGTTTTATCACCGTGCTTGCAAGGAGTGGAGAAACCGCTGCCTATACATTAGTCGGAGGAGCCAACCACGTTAGTGGCACACCATGCCTCTGAACGGGCGCCCTTCAGCGTAGATCAAAGTGGAATGACAGAGAATGGTGCATACCGCCGTCTCTGGCGTTTATAATCATATCCGGACACGTGTCCCAAAAGACGCCCTACCTAGAGCGGCATCGTTTCGATTCCCATGACCAAACCTAGAGGATCACTCCTCTATCAAAGACCCTATCGCGGGTTTGCCTAGCTCACCATAGGCGTACACCTAAGTGAACCATAGAGTGGTTTGATATAGCGGAGGCATCGCCATCCCATCACGAGGTGGCACGCCTCGCTTTTTACACTTCACCATGGGTCCAGCCGCGTTCCTATGCTTGTTTGGGCTAGCTGTGACGGGAGGGTAAGCCACTGCGGCTTTGCAGCAAGAAGACCATGTTTAAGGGAAAGCCCATGTTCCCTGCGAAAACTCCCGAAAACTGAGGAGAAGGTAACAAGGTAAACTAACTTGCCCAAGGAGATCCCAAGCAATTACCCCATGGAGAGAGATATTTGCATCAAAGGGTTACTATCCATATATGGCCATAGGCCTTCATGACACAACATGGACAACAGACTTGAAGAACCTAGCTCGGCTCAAGTGATGTCTCGGGTGGTCAACAGATCACTGAAGCTGCCATTCCAACTCACCACTCTACCCAACCCTAGTCCATGTAGGTTCGTATGGTAACAATCTATTGGCAAGGAAGAGGTCGCCTACATCATATTTATCCTCAGTCCTGACAGCGACGAGCTACATAAGCTCCCCTCACACTGTAAGTTCATATACATTTTGAGGTGCCATAACATAGCAGAATTGAGCCACCAACTGTATTCGCCAATTATGTCCCTCTTAATCGACCATTCATGCTATGGGGAAGCAAGAATAAGCTAGGCAAAGAGAGGTTGGGTCTTTAGCCAACCAAGCCACCCGCCAAGGTTGTTTCCAGCTGACACCACGAGGAGGTAACCCAACAAGCCAGCCAACAGTTCCACTAAGAAGCTCCAACTAGGATTTTATAGTGGGTTGCTTTAGTAAACATACGAAGAATTAAATTCTGTTCTATGAAGCTATGGCTGAGTTATAGGTTTGAAGGAGCATGTGTGAGTATCCCATATATGATGCAGGTGGGCCATAAATGACATGGTAAAGACATTGTCCATTTGTATGGTAGTATGGTACATTTATACGTAGTCAATTGACCATGTTGCTTGACAATGCAGGTGGAAGACGCTTTATTGGTGTGCTGTGCCTTTGATCATATTCGGACCCATTATGATCTCACTGCTGGTTCTCTTCACACTCGATAGAAATGCCTTCCGATGCCTTAGCTGGGTATCTCTATGCCTATTGGCAATCCAGGACAGAGCTGCTTCAACTTTATCGAGTTGCTGCAGAATTTGAACCTCAAGCACTCGTCTAAAAGCACTTTTTGATTACATTGTTATTTTTCAGTTTCACCCATGGACATTGAGGGTCTGATCAGGCGTGAATTTTCAATACAGTACAATTACTGCAAAGTCATTATTGCAAAGCAGTAGATAAGGCAAGGGTCTAGAATATGTACAGCCTTCAAATGCAATCCCTCTTAATTGACTCATTGCATGGATCGGCCAGAAAAAGTGTGGACAATGCTCAAAGATACTTACCAGAACCAGTAGACTCTTACATCAGTTTACTTACATGAAATTGTCTTTGCTGGTCACATTGTGAACACTTTAGCTAATCTAAATGTTGATAACCTGGAAGAAGAGAAGTGAAAAACCCAACAACTATCATCTGTATTTCTTTGATAAAGCCCCACCAATTGGGCTGTTGAATCTGTTGTGGCTCTGCTATTTCTGCTGCATCTTGTACAAGATTGCCATTCTGATCCTGAGCTGCTCTTGATGCTTGATCTTCAGTTGACGCATGGGAACTTGGTCCCGCAGCTTGCACATTTGGAGTTTCATTTCCACCTGTGGAACAGCTTATGATTAAAATATCATGAATGCGGCAAACATGTACGCCTGGAACATGGGGATTAAACAGAACACAAGGAAGCCATCTTCCTTCCTTGTATCACAGATGACTAACCAGGATTTGTTGGGACGTTATTAACTGCTGGTTGTGGAGGTTGTTGCATAGGTTGCTGGATACGCTGCTGAGGAGGTGTCATTGCACGCTGTGCACTTAGCGAGACCCATCGTAAAAAAGGGGTTAATGCTCCAGTTTGATATCTGAAATAGAAACAAGCACATCATTCATGAAACAGCAAAACTACTGCCGATATAGCAACAAACTTGCATGGCATACTCTGTCAAAAGCCAATACTTGTATTCCAGCTACATTAGAAAGACAACAAGAATGGCAAATGACCGCAATATCAACAATTAGCATGCTCACAAGTTGTTGATGTCCCACTAGTTAAGACATGTAATCTAAAAAACAGCGATTCTAAATGGAATACAAATCTTTATTTGCCATGCAAACAGCTCAAAGAGAGGAAGTTATCGATACTCAGGTTCGGCACAATTCCTATCACAAAGAATTGAATCTACAGTCCACTGAAACAAGCAGATATTTTATACAGGACCCCAAAGATCGCTTATGCAGAGCAATTTAATTGCAAATTACCCTTTCAAATGTCAAATTGATTTTGTTCATCAATCGACCCACTATCAAAAGCTAATACTTGCATGAGCTAGCACCAACCTTTATTGATTTTGCTCAAATTTGGTTGCCAAGCTACATGTAAATACCAATCACACACAACTAATAATTCGTCCACAGCTTATGCCTGAAGCCCATAGTTCATATGAAATCTCCATTTTACAGAACAGATTTTTGGTATAAAAGAAACTGGGCAGGAATCTTTTAAAACAATCTGACATAATTTATGTCAACAAGCAAAACTTCAACAAGTAGTTCTAGAAATTAACATAATTCTTCCCAATTATAATTTTAGAAATTTTAGACCCAAACACTAGCAACATAAGGCAAAACACTTACAGGTATACAAGGCCTGCAAGGCACAGCAGTAAGAAGAACCTGTCCTTTGAACCATCTTGATTGAAAAAGAAGATTACTACTGCAAGCTTGATAATAAGAAGCAAGTCTATTTCAAACCCAATACGCAAAATCCTACGCGCTTGACCATTGGGCCTAGCACCTCTGGCAGCTAGTGCTGCACCAATATTATTTTCTTGTGCAGCAAGAGGCGCTTGGTTTGCTGGCAGGCCCTCTGATGCTGCTGCATTTGATGGTGAATGCTGGGTATCCCTGGGAGCTGCACCCCTGGATATTGAAAATCAAGAAAATGAAAAGCCAAACATGGTGAGCAGTACTTTTACATGTGTGCTAATTGCTTCTATAATAGCTATATTAGAACTATGCAGAAACAGTCATAATAAAATGGGAAGTTCTAGAGATTCAGGAATTTACTCACAGAGGACCACCATATGGAAATGGAATCATTCCTGGTAAACTGGGACTAATACTGGGAATCATTGGGACTGCAAACAAACCACCTTGTTGAATGTTTTGCTCTGCAGAAGCACCCTGGTATTGTCCAGCAGGAATAGGCATAGGAAAGAATGCTGGAATTAAGAAACACCCAGGATCAGTCCGCGTTCCATTATACAATCCAAAATCTGGAAATCCATTCAACAAAGCGGCACTATCAAACTGCAGCATCTGCACGAGAGAAAGCACAAACACATATTCAGATAAAAAAAATCTCGACATGCAAATAATTCAAAAACCCTAAAACACTAAACGTACTCGAATAAATGCTTGATTAATATCCTCTGGTCCATTGATGTTCTTTTGTGGTTCTTCCTTGGCTTCAGAAGAGAGGCCAGCTTTTGTTGTTTCATTGATCGAAGATCCCTCACTTCCTCCTTCGCCTTTTACAGTATCAACTGGCACGCCGTCGATATCTTCCTGTCCAGCCATCCAGCCTTCTGAGCTGTTCAAGACAAAAATCGCCTGCGAAGCAATGGGTAAGCAAAACCTTCAAAAAGAGAAAAAGAAGCAAAGGAAGAAATAAGACCCAATTGAGACAGAACTGCCATCTCTAACCTGTGAATGACGATGTTATACTCTGATGGGCTCCAAGCTTGCTGAACGGTGATCCAACATTAAGAAAATACGCAAAATTAAGTCGCAACTTTGCATCAACGACGATAAGCCCAGGGATGGCTGTAGATTCAATGCAGCAGAAAAAATGTATACTCGAAAAGTGAGCACATCGTAGCCGCAAGAAATATGGACATCAATGGATAGGATTTGTCTCAGGTAGAGGAAACCACGTTGGCTCTTGAATGTTATTGGTTGCACGCCGGCTACGTGTCTGAAAACAATTGGATATCCTTTACAGTAAGAATTGGACCATTAACCCTGAATGTTGAGATTCCAGAACCTGAAATTTGCCCAAAATAATTCTGCAATGGTGCATCTTAAATATTTCGGCTCGATTGGCCTAATCAATTTCTTCTTCGTTCTTATGTGTTCCTATTTTGCTACCTTGCATGGAAGTGGAGCAAAATCAAATGATGGAGGAGTGAAGAAAAACAAATTGATAAACAACCTTGCCGCAAACCGAAGGATCAGCATAGTTTTTATGTATGATCCTAAGGCATAAATTTTTTCTAATCTGAAATTCTAAGGTTTAGCTTAAAGATATCTTTTAAGCTTTAAGAAATCAAGCAACTTTTGCTCATGAAATTTTTAGAAGCCCTCAACTTGCACAAATCATTTATAAATTTAATCAATTACCCAAAAATATCTTCAAAGGTACTTTTACTATAGGAATATTATATCTTAAATGTCCCCAGTAGTTTAGTATTCCTAGCAATGAGCCTAAAGTGAATTATGTCTGAAATGCCCCTATATCAACTCAGATTTGAGGATATTATGCCTCTCATCCACATTACATTGCTATCATTTTAGAAGCAATTCAAAGTAGCTAAATAGCATTTCTCCAACTTGATCACAGATTCTCAAGAATCGGCTCACCTTCTTTACCACCCCATCCTCATGTTCAAAATGAATTGACCCTTGAGAGGATGACACGGAAGACAAAAGTTGGACAGGGGCGTTATATTCCCTCCCCAGGTGGGCCAACTTCCATATGAAGTAGTATAGAAGCAATGACTGCAAAAACAAAATTACATTGTTGCCTCTTAACCGACAAATGGCTCTTATCCTTAAGGTTTTAGGAGATGAATCCATCTACCTACCTACCTACCTACCTACCTACCTATCTATCTATCTATCTATCTTAGTAGAAGATAAACTTTGGGAGGAGATCAATTCCATAGGAGATGAAAACAATCGCAATGAGGAAATGGATGTCCGAATCGGATTAAGCATTACGCACTTGGCTTCTACCCGCACTATATCAAAGAAGACTCGAATTTCAAAGAATGGGAAGGAAAGGGCAAAGGGCTTTCTTGAAATTTTAAATACAAAGGGTTATTTTGATAATTACAATAGAATGTGTATTTAAATCCTCTCCGAGTATTATATTAATCAAGAGTAAAAATTACACAATGTACACATCTCATCTAGCTGTCTAAGCACAAGAAGATGCCTCCTCGAATACTGTAGTCTAAAATCAAGAGAAGATTAATTGTAGAAATTAATTAAAGATATCGATTTTAAATACTGCTATTCTGATTTGAAAGGAGGAACATGTATAAGTTGTAAACAATTGTGTCAAACAATTGCATAGATACAATTAGCATGTAACCATTGAATATTTTCCTATCAAATATATTGTAGCATTATCATTGTAGGAATGGAATTGACCCATTACTATTTATTCATTGACCGAAAAACTTTGAAACACAAGATCTTACTCCTTAATTTCCGAGATTGGACACTCATCCGATGCTGAACATGATTGATATTTGCCACAAAGTGGACCCAGGTTGATATTTGCTATAAATAGTATTAGCGCCATTGTAGGTAGGCACCAAGTTATGTGTATCACTTGGTACCTAAAATAATTGATCAAGTAAACTCTAAAAGGGAATCATTCTAAGAATGAAGATTAAAAAGGATTCGAAAGTATCTCCACCTTAAACCATTAACTATTATAACCTCGGATTATTTTTCTAATATAATGCGCCCATCCCGCCTAAGATGGCCCTATAGAAGAACCACTTGCATCAAGACAAAAACAAAATATTGTTTAGAAAAAAATTCGAGTGTGTCATGCTTCAATAAACCTATTAATAAGAAAGCTTCAACCTGGAGCAAAATTATGGACAAATCATCTCAGAATAGATATTAATGCTATTCATTATAAACGTGTGCATGGAATAAAGTTGCATGCTCCTCGCTCAGTATGTCATTTCCTTGGTGGGAACCCACATTTAAGACGAGCGAAGGTATGTATGAGCAGTGAGAATTTGGTAGTGTTTGGATTGATTTGCATGAAAAACAGCAATGCACTATTAACAATTTTATTTACGCAAAGGATATTTGTTTTCAAAGATTGTCTTTTGTGTTACTCCACAATTCGTGAGAAGTGGTTCAGAAATGTCATGAAGTACCAATAAAAAGGATATTTTGACACTCATGGTTTGGTTTCAAAGTATTTCTATTGAGAACTATAAGAAAAGATGATATTGAATTTGTAAGAAATGTCTTGTGTGTCGTTAATACCAAAGATTCTCATGTGAAGGTATCAGAATTGTTGATGGCACTAAGTATTCGGAAAGAACCTTTTCAAAGATATTAGTGTGGACTCGTAATATTCCATGGAGCATACAAGGCAATAATCAAGGTTGCTAAGGATATGGATGTCGTTTTGAATCAACCAGTGGACACTCACCGTTGCATATGAAAGGTATACTCATGTGTTTTAACAGAAATGCGCATGTGCTTCATATCAGGTGGATGATTGAGTACTCATCAGAATCAAACATGCTCTTCAAAACGAAAGAAGCACAAGCTTCTTACCAACTTTTATGGGCCTTTACTGAAAAGATGGATAATAGCTACATGGAAGATGCATAATTCTTTTAATGTGAAGATGCATAATTCTTTTAGTGTCGAATATCTCATGACGTTTAAATGAGTTAATCCAAAGTTGGTACTGCAAGCACCAAAACCAGTGTTAGTGGATGATACTCTAGTGTATTAACTTGAGATAATTTTGAGGCATAGGAGCCGTGGTACTAAGTGTAGATATTTGGTGAAATATGAGGAGGCACCACATACTGAAACGGAATGAAAGTCGGTGGATTATTATGAGCATTACCTACCTTTGTGGGAAGCTTTCATGAAAATCTATCTGGCTCCCAATAAATGTAACAAGCCCATAATATTTCAAAGGTGTTCTTCTACTTTGCCAACTAAGGACACTTATTCTTTACCCGTGGCTATTCTTACGAATACATTCTAAAAGTTAGAATATTAGGATAAAAGTCCGACTTTTTTCAGCCATGGTCTACATTGGTTATTTATGATAGAAGGAGGTTAAGGTAAGGTTATCGGTCCGGCTGAGGCCTGATAACCAAAAATGCAGGACCGAGGTTGTACTTCCGAGGCCAGATATTTGGCACGTAAGGCCGAGGCCCGCTAGGGCCGAAGGCTGGGCCGAGGCCTCACATGCCAAATATCTGGTCGAGGCTTACAACCGAGGCCGTACATTTTTAGTTATAAGTCGTATTTAATTAAAGTGGGACAAATCTTGAATTTTGGGACTCGGACTGAAAATGGGACTCACACCCCATAAAAATTTTTTTTGAATTGATTGCTTGAATAGAATTACAGATCACACACAAAGAATTGGGTTACTTGTTTTCCTCATAAATTTTACAAACCACTAGTTGAGAAAGTTTTCAAGCTTCTCAATATTATCTACCCTCATACAATGATATAGCATGGAGGTTGCTCATGGCTTTGTCCATCTCCCTTTTGGGATCTTGTGTGTGTTGTCCCTTGCAAAGTGTGAGAACACGGATATGACCATACCACACACTCCACCAATTCCCTCCTTTGAGGATCAGCATAATTTGCCCTCCACTTCTTCTCCCAAGCCGGTGTATTGCTCCTTCAAGTTGCCCTTCTTGTGTCTCCCAATGGGCTCCCAATATTGAATTTGGAATCCGTGACGCAACTCCTCTCCATCAGGCATAGTGGTGGTTACATCGAGAGTGCCACCCCTAACCATATTGGACAGTCCTCATCATCGCCTTACTAGCACAAAGTATCCTTCCTTGATGTCCTCAAAGGGATCCCACTCAGAAGATCAAACCACTTCGGCTTTGAGGCCTTACTTCCCACAAACCACTTGGAGCCCTTGTTGGGACCCAAGTGAACATTCTTAGACGTGCTTGCTCCTTGAGAACCCTCCCATCTTGACTCGCAAGAACCCGCCTCTTAGCTTCCTCCCACATGGTTGTTCGGGTTTTTAAGCATGTCACAACTTTCTCCCAAGACTTGATTAGGGAGTCCATTTGATTTTTCTTAAGAGTGGAGGTGTGCTTTCCATTTCTAACATCATCCCCGCGCTATGTAATCCTTGATGCCCTTCACTAGTTGGCTAGAGTCTTTGATGCCTTTGAAGGGAGGTAGTGGTTTTGGCTGCCCTTTAGGAATGAGAACTTCACCAAAGCACCCTTTGCCACAACTCGATTCCTTGTACAGCATCCACAACTTGTCACCGGTCTCCACTTATATTGCATGATTGGTATTCCATCCCTAACCCAAAACTTGAACTGAAGTGGCTTTGTGTGTCTTGTCAACCTGTCCTTACCATCTAGCAAGTATCCCTCTACAAATGATTTCCAAACTGCAACCTCATCCATCAAGAAAGCCATTGGGTTGGGGTCAATGCAGCTCTCAAACACATCCATTAGTTCGTGGAGACTAGTCACGTTTCTCTCTTGAGCTTGGTGGAGAAAGTTCCAAAGAATCCATCTATATCATCATGCGATGCCCAACCATCATGAATCCCACTTTTACAACTTTGAAATACTCCCACTGGCCAAGTATGACATTGCCCCAAACATCCATCTATTCTTGTTTTCTTTCCAACAGCTTGTCCAATTGAACACATAGCTCCTCAGTGCTGGTTTCTCAAGTAAGGGAAATCATCCCAAGTCCTCCTTGATTCACTAGACACCTTGATGTGAGCTTTTTTATCGCCTTTGGTAACAAAGCGGTTGATCATCCATCAAAGCCTCAAAAATGGGTGATGAAGGGGAATACCTCCTCCCTTCTATCGATCCTTTTCTAGTGTTCTCAAGCACTTGAAAATAGAGCTCACATGGAAGTTTGGATCATCCCTCCATAGATCAAGCACAAAATGACCATATGTCCCAGTTCCATGACCATGTGTTAAGACACCCGCCGGACTTACTTTCATCCAAAAGCCGCTTTTGACAACGCTTTGGGTAAAGGATCTAGCTTTGGCAAGAAAGTCTTGTGTTGGTCCATCTTATCATGAATTATACACAAAAATTTGTCCCAACAAGATCTCGTAAAAATGTTCTCCATCGCCAATACAACTGCCTACATGATATTTGGTCCCTTTGGTGATCTGCAAATTGCTCCCTAATTGCCATTCTTTCTTTTCTATTGCGCTTGATGCAAGTGTATCCTTGAGTTGAATGCAAGTGTTGCACTTTGAGAATGGCATGTGCTGCGTGACACTCACGCCCGAGAAGTGAGTGCTCCATAACTTGCTGAAATGTGATTGAGAAAGAGGCCTACCTCCGTAGTTTCTAGGATGGAGTTGACCTCTTTAAGGCACTCCTTTTGGATATAGTGTTGTGGCAACACCCTTTGCACCACTCGCACCGTGCTGCTCACCCTCTCGACTTGTGGGGCATAGATTGAGACATGTATCTCACAAAGCTCTCAAGACTGCAATGGCCTTGAGAGTATTTGCTCTAGGTTTCAAAGTGAGTGCATTACCATGTTGGAACAAACTGTGCCCTTTTCTAACCTCGCCTCCCAAAGATCGTCAGAGAATGAAGACTTGCTCACCCCAAGAATCCATCTCAATGCTCTCATACATACCCTCATGCCCCTCAATTGATATAGTAGCCTTCCTTGTGTTTTCATCATAGCTAGAATTCTTACACAAGGAGTAGATGAAATTAATCCTATCTTTTGAAGCTGTCCAATGTATTGGGACCTTATCGCATCGAGGTCATCCACATCAGATCGCAATGTGCAATCTAGGTTGCAACACTCTTGTCCCCTAATTGCCTCTAGGTTTTCTTTTGGTTGGGGCCATACTTTCCATCCTTTCTAAATATTTGTCACTTCTAGGCCCTCTTGGGCACCCTTTGGCTGCCTTTTATGAAAAACATAACGCCTCTTCCTTGTGATCAAAGGATGCTCATCGACCACCAAATCTTCCACATGGCCTTGAGTGGGTCTTGGGGTATGTAGTTGAGTGGGGCATTCCGCACTATCACCATTCTTGTGTGTAATATATCTAATTGGCCATCTCAACCGACTTTGTGGCTCCAAAGAACCCAAAGCACACAATGCAATCACTAGAGCTTCCCTCGGGACATGATTGTATCAACTTCGATAAGAAGCTTCACAATGCCAACCCAAGATGATCATCTCCCAGCCTTTCATCATTCACACTATCAAAAGGATCAACTGCAGGTTATTATGCCCTCTGCAGAATACGCCTCGTTGCAAGGGTGCAACAACAAGCAACCCATCTTCCTCCATTGGAGCCTAGGGCAATGGCCTCAGGCCGGGCTTCCTTGGCTCCATTTTTGCTCATCTCACATGCTCCCCGGAATTAAAGAGCACACATTAAAACCATATACAACCATATATGAATGAGCACTATAGCCATATAACCATTAGAAACCATACAACCATTAAAAAACCATTGAAAACCTTATAACCATTAAAAAACATTAAAACATTTAAAACCTTATAACCATTAAAAACATTAAAACATTTAACACTAACATTTAACATTTAAACATTTAACATTAACCATTAAAAAGCATTAAAACATTACAACCATTAAAACATAGGCTTCCCTCGAATCATGATCAGGCCGACATGGCCCTTCGTCGCCATTATCCGACATGGCCACGCCTGCAATCCGTGTCACGGATGGCATGCCACACATCGGACTCTAGGAGTGTCATAAATGCCACTTTTTCGAGGTTCGAGGGTGCAGCCGTAAATAATCGCACCCTCTTCCTCTTCTCCCGCTGACCCCTATTCCTTCCATTCCTCTTTGTCTTCCCCGTTCGACCGCGGCACCGCCTGTTCCCCTGTTCGCCTTTGGCGCCGATCGCTATTGCATTTCAATTGCAATCTTATGATCAGAAGGGGTCGACGGATCGCGACGATCCAAATGACGAGGTTTTGGCTCAATTTGAGTCAGCCAGCAGAAAGTACTTCCTAAGAAGAAAGTGAGAAACCTTTTCTGTAAGTTTTGATATTCTTATACTGCTTGTTTATTGTTTTTTTGTAATTCCTTTACTACTGTGCTGCTCCTATTATTTTTTAGAGCCTCTTTATATACCCCGATACATTTTCCAGCCCGACAAATCCTTACTTCGCTTTGTAAACGCTTGTAGCAAAATGGAATCGAACTCGCAGCCTTCCCCTCATCCAACAAATCTACCGTGTATTTTTTTTTTTCTTAATATTTTCTCATTTGTTTGCTGTTTCAAAGTCGCTTTCACCGCTTCCTTTTGATTTGCTTTCGCTTGTGCTTTCTTGTGTTTAGTTATTGTTTACTTGAATACCTTGATGTGAATCGTTGTTCTTAGATGCTAATAGTAGTGGCAAGCACCCAACTTAGGAATCCCGAGAGATAGGAAGAAAAGTATTGCATAACAAGAAGAGAATTGTATCTATGATTCATAAAAGAACATAACTATGCATGAAATTGTTTTACGTAAACTTAAAATAGGAATTGCCATACGCTTTGAAAATTTCACTCACAAAGATATCCTCCTTTGCGGTGAGAGGTGCGAAGGGAACCCTCGAAAGATCGGCGAGTCGAATTTTCACTTGCCAACAATCAAGAAAGTAAAGTTTTATTCACTCGCGAGTTGAGAATGTCTCGACGGGCGAGGCGCAGAATAGGGAAATGTACACTGGATTGTTGGTCGGTTGAGGCATTGCATTTCGACTCGCGAGTTGAGAATGTCATTCCTAGCCAATGCCTCTAACCCGCCGACAACACCCGCTAATCTCACACACCAAAGGTTGCTCTTAGTGCATTCTATCGGTGTTCGCAGATAGCCTTAACCACTCTCCTTCAAACTATCTTGCTCGGATATTGCGAAGGGAAGTGGTTTTGACTGCGTGCCAAGCCGCCAACTCTTAGCAAGCCAATTCTCCTGTATGAGTCGCAGTGGGCCTCTACCCGCCGGGAGACCGCCTTCTTCGAACCATCTTCGCCGAATATTGCTAAGGGATGGGCTCTGACCGGTGGAGGCCCCCACAACTAACCATTGGAAACCATTGAGTTTTTGCCTGCATTCTGGCCTCATGAAGTCGAGAATGCCTTAACCAGCCAAAGACTCCATGTGTACTATCCGGAGTTCTCGATAGAGTTAAGGCATTCTCGACTTGCGAAGTCGAGAATGCAGCACAGAAGCCAACACTTGCATTCTCAACCACTCGCAAGTCGACCGCGGGAATCCCTTAGCTAACCATTTGGAAAACCACCAGCGATTCCTGAAGCCAGAATGCCTTAAACCAGCCAACCATCTGTCTATCGAATTGTCAAGGAGAGGCCTAATTGTGAGTCGGGTGGAGGCCTGCACAACCAACAAGTGGAAACCAGCCAAGTCTGCGGTCAAACGTTATTCCACCGGTCGAGCCACTCTCCTTCTAAATGCTGAATAAACGAAGGAGAAAGACTGGAGGGAGGCCTAACAACTAACCTGAGGGAAATCATCGACTTGGCTATCGCATTCTCGACTGCGAAGTCGGAATGCCTTAAAAAGAAGTTAACACTTGCATTCTCGACTAAGTCGAGAATCCCTTTAGCCCGGCCCCACATAGCAATGCCCGCCCCTCCTGCATTCTCCAGTGTGAGATAGCCCTCGCCACTCTCCTTCAAACTATATTGCTCGAATATTAGGAAGGGAAGTGGGCCTCGATCGTGCAGGCCTTTGGGTCTTAGCACGTGCCTCTACAACTAAGCACTTTTGTATTCTCCCTATTTTTAGTCCCAAGTGCCTCTAGCCCGTCTAAGTCACTCTCCTTCAACCACATTCCTCAAATATTGCGAAGAGGAGTGGTTCCGAGAGGGTGGAGGCCTTTCCGACTATAACCACAGGAGGATGCATTTGAACCACATCTCCAGGGCCTTAGACCTAGCCTAATCTATATACAACATTCAAGAAAACATTCCAAGAAAAACACACCTAAAACGGAACTGCTCACGCTGCCCTCGATCCAACCCGTCGGCATCTCTCAACCCAAGAGAAATTCATCTCTAAGTTGAAAAATGCTTGACAAGGAAACAAGAACTGTGGAGCTTTTATGAGCAGTCCCATGATCTAAGCACGGACGGCATGTTCTACACACACAAAATAGCATGCATCTCAAAACTCACCTCTTCACGCTAGCAATTCCTTGGGCCATTGTATGACAGATCCCCGCAGCCTCACCGAGAGTCTTTGCTTCTTCCGGTTTCGCCGGTCTCATCAAGAGTGCATTCGTGATCTAATACTTGTATCAATGCGATTTTCGTGTATCCCCGCTCCATGGCGCCAAAGTTGTAGCATTCCCTGCATTCCGGCAGCTCCTCTCCGCTTTGCTACCTTAGTCTGCGCTCATCGATCAAATCAACTACTTGCAATAAGACGCGGGTTAGAAAAAATACACGAGCAAGGACGGAGGAGCTTACCGCGCCGCGGGCGCCATTCCGAAGTCGCCATACGGCCGATGCTCGCCTCCCAACTCTAAGTCGCCAATGCCGCAGTTGAAGATAAGCTACACCTGCCACTAAGTCCCCGGATGTGATTCAATTTCGAAAATGGTGTTTGGGCTGGCTAAAGCCGACCAGGTCGCAGGCCTTTAGCCCGCTTTTTTCTTAAATGATTGTATGTCCTTAAATTCAAAATTAAGAACACGCCCGACCCTTTTTACGCGGTAGTCCTAAAACCTCCAAGGCGCGGGAGGAAGCTTAATTTACGTAAGGGTTCGAGCAAAGAAGAAGATGCGGGGCATACAGACATGACGACTTCGGCCCAAGAAGCTTAGGGCCGAGCGAAGCTGGTTCTAGCGGCAAAGAAGAAGAAAAGACAAAGCGCCCGTGTGAGATGTGAGGTTTTTCTTTGGTCGGAATACCTTTACTGATCCATCCTTTGGTCTTGCAAAGATTCACCGAGGACTCACTAGTGATCACCGGGTCAACTCCGCTTCTTGGCCATCGAGGGATTGGAGACAGAGCTTCTTGACACACCGCCAGATTCTTGGTGGTATGTCGAGGTATCAACAAGTGGGAAGGAGAAAGATCTGCTTTCTCCACCAAAGGGATAAGAAGAGCTCCGGAGACAAGTACAAGAAGGTCGGGGTTGTGCTCTCCGCCTCTCGCCGCCAGATTCAAGCATCTATCAATGTTTGTGGAAGACCGCCGTAAGAGTAAGTTCTACCACACTAAGAAATTATCGGGCCAAATTATTCTCACTCTTCAATGAGCAAGGTTAAGGGCACCGGACAAAAGGCCGGGCGCTTTTAAACCGTCGTAACCTTGGGTGGAAGGATCCGAAAGGATGAAGGAGGCCTGACCCTAACATCCGTGGAGCTTGGAATGGAGATTTCCGTGAGTGAGGGAAAACTATTCAACACGGGAGCTTCACCTCCAAAGCATGCTGAAGACTCTACAACACTCTAAGGGGGAGGGAAGTTGTGGTTCATAAAGAAAAAAGTCCGACAAGACCACGATGGAGGAGATGACACCACACGGAGGAATCGATGATGAAGCGCATTTAAGATATGGTCGACTCCCATTAATGGATCCGTGATGAGCGCATCAGGATTTCACGTAGAGGGGCACGTAAAATGGAGCGGCCGGCTCAAGATATCCGCTGGGAATAGCACACAAGCCGCCGTTGGACATCGACGCCAAGGTTTGCACGGAGATGCCGCCTTGTTCAACCATGTGGAATTTAATCCAGCACACATGCCGGAGATTCTCGAACCCGATGGTGCGACATCCCGCTGCAGATCCAATGCCCGCGGATGTCATACCTTTCAGCCATCGACCGTGAGTTGTTCACCGGAAGTCCGAGGAAGACCAAGGGAAAAGACATCCGTTTCGGGTAGTAGACTCAAAGATTCAATGAGGGCGCGCAAGTATTGCGCAGACGGAGAAGGAGGTGCCGCAGCGATCAAGGATAGATATGCCTGTTTAGAGTGCGAAGTTCTTTGCAAATGGAGACGCCAAAGAACCGAAATGGGCCAGCATTAGCCAACGCTGTAACACAATAGCAGCGAAGTGCCGCCTACATAAGGTAAAGAACTCTCGATTCGGTTTCCCGACTTCGCGAAGTCGAGAAAGCCCTAGCATCCTATCATTTCATTTTTCATCGGGGTTTCGACTCGCGAGTCGAAAGCCGTGGGGAACACGTAAAAATCAAAGGATGCGAGTTTTCGACTCGCGAAAGTCGAAAACCCATAGAAGTAAAAAAGAAATTAAACATTCAGTGGACTTTCGACCGCGAAGTCGAGAAACCCCGGCGGTAAAGAACATTCGAGATTAATGGTCGACGATCGAAAGCATCGAGCCTTCCCATCCTTTCTTCCTCGCCTCTTTGGGCAATGTCGCTTAGTTTCTATTCTAAGTTGCATCGTTCGAAGAGGCGCGGCAAGAAAGGATTTGGGAATGAGCGGTGCTTTCAGTCTGGCCTTCACTCTCGCACCATGTTCTCTCCTCTCCCGAGGGTATTCTCGACTCGCGAGTCGAGAAAGTCCCTTGAATCTTCTCCTTGTGCTCCTCTCACTTTCTCGACTCGCGAGTCGAGAAACCCCAGGGCAATAGAGAGAACACTGGAGATTAATGGCTGAAGCAAAAAGCATCGAAGCCTTTCCCAATCTTTTTTCCCCCCTCTTCGGGCAATGTCGCTTTAGTTTATATCCTAAGTTGCATCGCTCAAGAGGCGTGAAAGCAAAGATTTGGGAATGCGCCGATGCTTTCGCCGCGCCCGACTCTCCTATGTTTTCTCCTCTCCTTGTGGGTATTCTCGACCATGAAGTCGAGAAACCCCCGTGATCCTCCTATTTAGTGTTTACTTCGGTGTTAGTAGATACTTTCAAGCTCTAACATTGGGACATTTATCAATGCAGCCCGTATCCCCGACCAGATCATACACGCCAAGCAAAAGCTGGAAAGCATTGGGTTGTCCTCGGCCCTAAAGGAAACAGTGGCTCCCCTGATAAGTGGAAGACCTTTGAGAAACTATGCAGATATGTTCTCACTGGAAGGCCGTGAAGATGAAGAGGGGAGGATGAAGAGGAAAAGAAGAAGAGAACACCAAGAAAGGGGGGGAGTCTCTCTCGCACCAATATGACCTCATACTTAGCAATCGAGGCGGTCCGGGAGAAATGGACCGAGATATGGGCTCAATGGACAAGAGGCAAGTCAAGGACAAGAATGGGGAATTTCCATGCAAGCCGGACCCAAAGTTGTTCGACAGCAATTTATGAAAAGGATAATGTGGCCCCGACCGACAAGGAAACGCTTTGATCTACAGGCGTAATCCTCGGATGGAACAATCCCGCTAAGGAAAAGTAGAAGCTCAAAAATGCAGGATGCAAAGGATTATGCACACAGCCCTAAAGAGACGGCGCGGCGTTGGAAGAAGGCATCACGGAGTTCTCGCAATGTTGCTTCCAATGAATACCATGACTTTGATTATTACAAGGAAAAGGCTGCCCTTGATGAGGAAGACATGAAGGAATTGAACCGCCTATGTCAACCCTACATCAACACCAAGCTAAAAAGCGTAACGCCAAAACCCTTCCCTTCCCCTCGAACGTGCTATGGCAATTCTCAAGAGGAAGCTTGATTCGGGTGGTCCCATTTAAGGCCGATGATAGCTCCCCCCATTCCTCGGGGTAACATTGGGACACAAGGGATTTGGTGGTCCGAATCGGCACTGAATCGCGGGCACTATTTGCCATCAATATGATTGAAGACCCCACCCTTTTTATGAGAAAGCTGACATAGAGCAAGTGGTACAAGACGGTTCCGACATGACCGACCTGATACTTTCGCTTCCTTTGTCTTTTGCATGCCGGGCAATCGATAACCGCCGCCTCCCAATGGGCAAACCGGATATTAACTTCACCAACAAGATCTTGTACTCCATATGAAGCTTGAACATGAGTGTAGACTTGGTTTGTCAAGGCACCAAGCTTTGCCAATATAGTTTTGGTTTTGGTTTCAAGATCGGCTGTAGACCGACAAGTGGTGGTCTAGCTTAACATCATTATCTCGACAAAGTTCATGATTTCTCAAGAGCGATGGAACCCTCGAAGGGCGGCAGATTTATGGAGGATGTGCCATCGATGGACAAAGTCAGCAATGATGGTGCGACAGTGTCCTATACATAGAATTCCTATCCGCCAAGGGTTATCAAGTACTTCATAACCAGCTTGGTCGGGAAGATCAAATTGTATGCGAAAGTGGTACATGAATGGCCCGTTTCTCTCGTGGGGCTATATGCAGATGGAATGAAACCTATATCCGTGGTTGGAAATAAGGACATGGTTGAAACCATTGGTCATACCGGATCCGCTTCATGAGCATTTCAAAGGGAGGAAGACAAATGGAAGCAAGAAGGACGATGATGACGTAAGACAAACCCGAGAGCGAGGGAGAGAAACATGACGAGACGAGAATCTCAAGGTTTAGACCAGAATGATGCGAACAAATTCTTGAGAATCTGAAATTGAGGTGAGTTCACTTTGTTTGTTCAGTGTTTCTCGATCGCGAAGTCGAGAAACCTTTTCCATTCTCGACTCGCGAAGTCGAGAAAACTCGCTTCCTATCCGACATCTCTCATCATTTCAGAACATCGAACGCAACGAATTCGGATCATTGTCAATATCTAGTGGCGGTTCACGCCTTGGAGGACACCGTACACCCCAAAGACAATCAAGACCAAGACACCGCGATGTACCCGTAAAGGACCCGAAAATTTAATGATCCCGCGATATGGATCCCGACGAACCGAAATATGGTCGAGCCAAACTCCAACCGGGATCCAAATTGGTCCCACCAAGCTTGTAATATTTGACGCCAATGGAGTATTAGCGCAAAGATACCACGATAAAGACGCCCTCGAGATTAACACCTCGCAGATCCCGAATAAAAACGGAGCATAAAATCGTATCCGAGGCCTAGAGCAAAGGAAATTGTTGAATGGTGCCCGAATGGGGATTCGGCGGCCATATGGTCTTGTATGGCAAAGAAAAATATTGTCAATGTTCTTGGTGTTCTCGGCCTTCCAGCTTTGAAGTTCAAGTTTGTTTGGGGAAAGCTTAAAGGGTCGAAGCATGTGTCGATCTCGATCCAGCCATCACAAAGGGGAAGCATATTATGGTGAAAAGGTCGGGATGTGGTTTATGAACAATTCCCCGGACTATGGCAAACACAAACACGCTGATCATAGACGACCGCCTACAAGTGCTATAATAACTCGCAAAATACAATCATTGCTAAGACTTATCGAACCGTAAGAGTATGAGACGGATAGGTGGTTGTCTTTCTGACTTTGTCCTGCCTTGGCGGAATCCCTCTTTGCCATTCTTGTGGCCGATGTGATTAGGAACTATCCGAGCCTCAAGGAACCCGATCCGTAGAGCCGCCGATCATGAAAGCTATGGACGACAAATATTTTGGTGATCAAGAAGAGTGACCTCCGCCTTTGATAGTCAAATTGTGTGAATATTGTAAAGAAACGTGAAGAAATGTACTATGTTTTGTAATGAATATACATGTATATTGAGTTTTTGGCTGGCTTTCGACTTGGTTGATGAAACCATGTTTGTTTGTGTGCGAGTCGAGAAAGGCATGCTTGTCCCGTTGATGAAACCATTTGTATGTTTCCATGTGTGATTGGATGCAACCATATTCTAATGGGAATGGTTGTACTTTTATTTTATGATGGAAAGACTACTTTTCGCTTGATTGGATGCCATTATATGGAATGAATGTTCTCTATTGTAATTTGATTTCACCATTCTTTTCTTCGTTTTGACTAATGGCACCGTAATTGTTAATCATAGACTCTCCTTGCTCCAGGTGGTTCAGGCACAGATCCGACACCAGCACAGATCCCGTTCAGGCATCACAGAGACCGCACCAGGCGGCACAGATCCCGCTCAAGGCGGAAGAGATACCGTTCTGGCACGTGATCCGGGCCACGCTACACTCTTGCCCGGCCTTTGGGATAAGGTTGCTCGTGAATGCAGACGCCATGCACACGCTCGGGATAAAGAAGAGGAGAAGAAATTAGAGACAGTCCAGAAAGCTCAAAGCATCTTGCAAGCATTGCATAACATCCACGGAGGTTGGGGAAGGAGCATATTCGATGAAAAGCTGCGGGAGGAGAGTGGAGAAGTCGGGTGGATGTGTCACCCGGTGGGCTCCAGAGGCACCTCCATGTGAGGCATTCTCTACGCAATTGCCCCCAAGGCTTACAAATGGGCGTGAAGAAGCGCCGCAAGTTAATCCCCTAAGGTGGACCACCTACCACGATGATGTAGGACAAAGAAGACCGCCATGGTCTCAAGGTCCATGTAAAATACATTGTACCTATTCAATTTATTAATAAAAATTCTTTTTCAATTAGAGCTTTGGTTTCAATCTTTCATGAATTTCCTTTGTTTTAGTTGCATTGTTCTTGTTCTCGACTCGCTATCCAAGGAAAACTGGAAGAAAGCTTGGATGCACAATAACAAACAAAAAATCAATTAAGGATAGTTTCGGCCTGGGGTGCTCCTTTTTTCGTAAATTAACAGGGGAAAAAAAAAAGTGGGAATGGAATGAGTCCCACTTTAATTAAATACGACTTTTATCAGCCGAGACAAAGACCGATAACCACCTTATCGGGCTTATATGGGTGGAAGAATACTGATATAGTGATAACCAAAAAACAAGGACTCTCACTGTATGCAAGAGAGTCCGATAAGGGATAAGATGATGCTAATCTTAAGTCTGGTCCAGTCTAGTGTATTACAAAAGCTAGAACCAATAATGGATGAGTGGACAAGAATAGATTCTTGATGGTTTAAAAGGACATGGCTAGGATCATAATTGATAGTTTCTCAAGGATTGGCTCTGGTAGATTGCATCATAGTTCAAGGAGGAACTATTGTCGGAGCCCTTTGGGGGCTTCTAACAGATTACTTCTGTGCTCAGAAGTGCATGTTCCATGGTGGGGCGATTGAACTTCTTCTTACCTCTTGCTTACTCGACTCTTTTAATAAAGAATTCCTTTATTTTGTGCGTGCAATCATATCTCTATTCCCCCTAGTAGCTTTTTAGTCCCAATCCATAATATGTATATCCATTGATTTCAAAGATCTCCACAACAAAGGAAGGGTTCCGAGATACAAGATACAGTGTAACACCATATTACCATTATGGCTCATATGCAACAAGCCCACTATATAGAATCTCCTACGAATTTCGTGTGCCATACTTTAACACAACTTTCACAATCTCTTGAAACGGTATCTCCTGCCAGTAGGCAGTAGACGATGCTGATTAGTACATTTCTACAAGTTTGATTATCTACAAGCTTGTGCCAGCCATAGCCTGGGCCCACAAACCCACTTTTAAGCAGATTTGAGCACAAAGTTGTGAGTCAATGAGATATTGCTGATATACAGAGGGATATAGGAGCGTTGTATATATCGGACGTCGTCATGTTATAGCCACGGGCATATTCGTGTTATATCCATATCTTTGACATGTTATAGCCACGCCCAAAAAATTTTGTGGACTTAGGCAGATTTTTTGCCATTTAAGGCTGGCTATAACATGCCCATGTCCTTGCATGGGCCTAACCCTTGTACTTTAGCAAAAGACATATCTTAAGAAAGCTTGCAGCACATAACAGCGATTTCATGGAGAAATCTGCTTCTAGAGATGTAGTATCACTAAAATTTTAGGCATAATCTAAATACATGCACAGTGAAAGGAGATATATATAATAAAAAGAATTACTCACAAGTCATTTTCTTGATATACAAGTTTACATTTCGAGCACCCACTTGGCATAAGACCTATATGGACACCCTCAATATACACGAGAGGAATATCCGCACATGTAATTTTGGTGGATCTATAAATGAATCACTGCTGCTGCACTAAGGTCAGGGGGTTCTTCTACGTTGACAACTAAGGACAGTTGATTCTTTACCCATTGGGCTGTTACGAATACAATCTAAAAGGTAGAATATTATGATAAAGGCCAGACTTTTTTCAGCCACAGCATTAGAATAAACTATTTTATTTGTCATCCAATCATAGTGCACCGTCAAACATAGAATTAGCTACTCTGTTATAGGTTATCTATTATCTATCATAGAAGGAGGTTAAGGAATAACATGATGGTAATCTTAGTCTGGTGTATTACAAAAGCTAGTGCCAATAATGGATGAGTGGACGAGAATAGATCCTTGGTGGTTTAAAAGGACATGGCTTAGAAGCAAGGTCTCAGATTTGGTAGCTTCTCAAAGATTGGCTCTGGGAGATTGCATCATAGTTCAGGAGAGGAACTATCGGTGGAGTCCTCTGGATGCTTCTAGCGGATTACTTCTGTTTTCAGAAGTGCATGTTCCATGTTGGGCGATTGAACTTCTTCTTACAATCTTCTTACCTCTTGCGATTGATTTCAAAGATCTCCACAACAAAGGAAGGGTTCCCCAGATACAGTGTAACACTATTATCATTATGGCCCATATGCTGCAAGCATCTCCTACGCATTTGGTGCCATACTTGAACACAACTCCCACAATCTCTTGAAATGGTATCGACTGCCAGTAGACGATACTGATTAGTACATTTCTACAAGTTTGATTATTTATAGGCTTGTGCCAGTACATTTCTACAAGTTTGATTATTTATAGGCTTGTGCCAGCCATAGCCTGGGCCCACAAGCCCACTTTTGAGCAGATTTGAGCACAGAGTTGCGAGTCAATGAGATATTGCTGATATACAGAGTACTGTTCCAGTCCTTGCATGGGCTTAACCCTTGTGCTTTAGCAAAAGACACCTTTAACACTTAAACGTCTTAAGAAAGCTTGCAGCAGATAACAATGATTTCAAGTAGAAATCTGCTTCTAGAGATGTAGTACCACTAAAATTTTAGGCCTTTCTCGAGAAAACTGGCATCTTTTAAACATAATCCAAATACATGCACAGTAAAAGGAGATATATAATAAAAAGAATTACTTACAAGTCATTTTCTTAATATACAAGTTTCCATTTCGAGCACCCACTTGGCATAAGACCTATAAGAGCACCCTCAATATACACAAGAGGAATACCCCTACATGTAATTTTGGTGGATCTATAAATGAACCACTGCTGCTGCACAACCATGTCTTCTACGTACACTGCTTCCAAGTAGATCTAGTGCCCTCAAAGCAGTCATAAATTAATGCTGACCAAAGGCCGCTGCCACTTGGTTTCTATCTAGATCATCTGCTTGGCCTAAAACTTATAGGAACAACCTAGCAACCCAATATACAAGGGTTCATAAATAAATGACTGCTGCTGCACAACCATGTCTCCTACTTAACATTTGCTTCAAAGTAGACCAAGTGTCCTTAACAGGGTCATAGATAAGTGCTGAACGAAGAGCGCCACCATCAGATAAGCTGGCTCCACCCACAACATATAACTTCCCATTCATAGAAGCCACTCCAGAGCCTGCATAGCCCTGCAGCCGAAGGTAGCGTGGTACAGTGCCTTTTACAAGCCAATTATCTCTCCATGTATCATAAATAGCCAGTTCTAGTTGGTTCATGTTCAGTATATTAGAACCTATAACGTAAATCATATGTCCAATTGCTGCACACCCAGCAATAATCCAAAAATCTGGAATTTCCTGGCAGAATGTCCACAACTGAGACCGGGGATCGAAAACCTCTACAGACTTCAAAACACTTTGCACACCATATCCACCAATAGCATATAGCTTCCCTCCACAACTGCTGAGCCACAACAACTTCTACTCACATTCATGCTTGCACTTGGATACCAGCAATCCTCCTCGGTATGTAAACCTCCGCCCGTATTGACCCGAGCATTTTTCTTTTGGCAGTACCGCCTGCAAAGACCACCAGCCACATATATGCAACCTCCAATGGCACCACAAGCGAAGGCTTCCCTTAAATCCCTCATCTGAGCAGCATCTTCCCAACAATTGGTTGTGGGATTGTATACTCCCATTTTAGAGGGTATTCCAGTCCATCCCATAAATCCACCAACAGTATATAACCTCTCATTCAACACCACACATGATAAATTGAATGATGAATTTGGAGGCGACTTAGGCATTGGCCTCCACCTTTCCTCTATACAATCATACATTTCTGCCACCAGATCCTTATTCTCCTGCTTCCATCAATTTAGAACAAAACCCATAACAGAAAATAACTGCCTAGAACTTGCATACTAGAATTGAACAAAATGTTTGATTTAAAACATCAAATAGAAAAGGGAAAAACCTAATTTGGCATTGTGGACTACTTGAAGGCAAAAAAATTTACAAAGAAAGAGTAAATTTTTTGAGTATTATTCAAAAGAGTAAAGGAACTTACATGGACACCTCCAATAACACAGAGCCAAGGCGAAAGCAGATTAGAATCTCTTCTGTAACGAAGGACAGTTTCCCATGCAAGAAGGTTTCTGAATCTGCGGCATACTAATCGAGCTAGAGCTTGGTGTGATGCAGATAATCTGCAGAGGCAGTGCAAGAGCAAGTGGTCTGGCAACCGCTCAATAGCTTCGGCCATGCTTAGATCCGGCGAGCAGAGGAGGACTGTCCGATCTCCCAAAACCCGGGAAATATCTATGTGGCGGCCAATCGTGCCTCTATTTCTATGTTTTATATTTTCCATGATTCATCATGTTTTGGATAACTTGTCATCTAACATTCATTTTTTGTTTCTCCCAAAAATGTAAACCACGTGGGTTCCATGTGCAAATCTGCTACATTGCTATCGTTTCCATGCTTTGGTGGATAACATTTTGGGCTAAATAACGTCCTTTGATGAGGCGTTATGGCCCAGGAGAAATGGTCGCGGTGGCCATAGGACCAGGAAATGCCGGAGGCCGTACGACAATACGATCGAGGCATTTCTTGGGGTGGGAAGAAGAAGAGTTCCCATATGCAAATTCATGCTTCCATCCTCGATCATTTGGAGCTTTGCCCATTTGGGTTTAGCTATGTGGCCTTTCCAACATTTCTCCTTCATTTTTCTTAACCCGTGCGTTTGGATCCAAGCATTCGGCCATTGATTCATGCCGTGATGGGGCATATGAGCAATCAAAACTTCCGGGAGGCACAACGGCGTGCGATTGGACGGGACAGGAGACTTACGGGAGGGACATCCCGAACCTATGATAATCGATCACGGACGACCCCGAACCTCGATGTCGGTATGCAGCCTCCCAAACCTCGATAACCCATCTGTTGCTGCCGCAGAACCTCGATAATCCGGCAATGGATGAGGCGACTTGCTGCGGTTAAAGGGATAAACACCCTGCTGCCCATTACCTGGATAAACTGGCTTTCGCCCTCGGGCTCGCCGGTTTATCTGAGGTAATGGGCTCGGGTGTTTATCCCTTCATCATCTCTTCAAAAAATCATTTCATAAACACGTAATGTGCTTGCAATTTGGGGTCTCTCTTCTGGGTTGTTGTTCTTCTTCCTTCTTCGGCTTTTGAGTATGATGCAATGGCCTCCTTATTAGTTTTGTGTTTGAAATTGTAAAACAAGAATGCTGCTTCTCTGAGGTTTTGGTTGTGGAAGTCGGTGATTAATGCAATTTCTGGAAGTGTGGATATGGAGAAACACAGAGATTCTGGCTATGACGGTTTCGTTGAAGAGGATTCTTTCAAATTTTGGACAATGGTTTCGGATCAAAATGACGTGAAAGTTCTGTACATCGACATCTAGCTTGTTTACTTCTGCATCCTGAGATTTGGATTGGCTTCTTGCTAATCCTATTTCAAGTTTGTCCAGATTGGCTATGGCGCCAGAGAAACAGAGGCAACAACCAGCATGGAAAATGACTTCTGCTCATATTTGGTTTAAGCTCAAGTTATGAGTGTCGAGACAAAGCATTAGGCTTTTCTAGAAGGGATCACTGATGACATTTTATTACGAAATCAACACAAGACACACCTGAGTATGCCACCTGGCTATGCATAGAGGATGTGGAAAGACACTCTAGACATTTAGTATGATGGCAACATCAAATGCATTGGAAAAGAAGCATGCAAGCATCATGCATCTAAATTTTGCAAATACTATTGGTAAGACCTCAAAAGGAGACCTTGCAAATCCTATTACCTTTGCATATGGTAAATGTGGACAGTACCATTTCGAGGCTTCTGCAGCAAAGGTACACCATTAAATATAATCCTTAAGCATATGAATCTAAACTACATTACCTCCCTTAGGTGTGCGATAATGATGAGCAGAGAAGCACATACAGCATGGATAGAAAGAACATATAGTAGATGGAGAAACATAAACTTTCTCCAATGAGCCTTGCGCCTAGTACTTAGTCGTGAAACTTGTAAGTTCTACCAAAGACCAAAAATGACTCTACAGAAACTATTATGCAAGAGCCATAAATAATATCGGATGCTTATTTGATCTAAGGTACTGTAAGCTAGTAGTATGCTAGAGATATCAACAGATGGAAAAAGTGAAAGTGGCTCACCCTTGAATTGGCTCTTCAAATCTAGAGGATGTTATAAGGTCTCCAAAATCTATCATGCTTGCCTCCCTATCAAAAGTGGTAAACATGCGTCTATTCAGGGCCTCTCTGCCAAAAAGTTTAAAGATATTTTAGGTGTCAGTTGGAAATCTTACTCATGTCCTAAAATTAAGGTCTTCTCTTGGTTTGTTCTCCATAATGCTCTTCTCAGTAATTCTAATATGATCAAAAGAAATTTCAAATCTGCTCAGAGCTCCACTTGCCCTCTTTGTAAGTCCCAGGACGAGAGTGTTACTCACATCTTTACATGTACTTCTATCCGTAGCTTCTAGGATTGGCTGACTCAGTTAGGCCCTAAACTGAAGCTACCTGATCTGGACTCGATTACTTCTAGTGCTCAATTCTTTCAATTTCGAGATTTTGCTGTTAGTACCTTTGTCATCCAGCTGGCATTATGGATTTCCTGGAAGCATAGAAACAATGTGGCTATAACAGGGAAGAAATGTGATCTTACCTGGATGAAATTAAACTTCCAATTTGAACTCATCCGGTGTGCCTTGGCTCATAAGGCGGTTAAGAAAGAAAAATTTGACTCCTAGTGGCAGCGTTGGGGAGAGTTCAAATCTAGTTTTTTTATTTGTTATGATTCATTGATTGATCAAAACTCATTTCTGGATTGCAGCATTCTTGAACAGTGTGGTACAAATATTCAGGGGGTCAGGCTTCTTGATGATGTTCCCAATCAGCACTCAGGCACTCCTCGCCAAGCAACACGAGCCACTTTTCGGCTGAAGTTTTTGCTCCAGGAGGCTTTTAATGCGTTTATTCTTCACAAATACATTGGGTCTCATAATCGGCTTCTTATAGAGAGACTATTCTGCTGTCTGTGTTCGATGTACTACTACCATAAAGGGAGATGTGAAGCATGTGCGGGTGTTTTATTGGATATTCTACAGGTTCCAATCAATGAGTTGATGCTTCTCACTCCAGAATGGTCGAAAATTGACCGGCTTATTTCTCCTTCATATAATATGCCCCTTCATGTCACCCATTCTTTCCCGGATCTTCCAACAGTCCCACCGTCCTTGCAATAGGACCGTTTTTTCCCTTTTCCTCTTGCTCTGATCCATTTTACCCGATCTACAGTTTTTCCTTATCTTCCCGTTGTGATTCATCATATCTGGTATGCTGGTTCTTGGTTGATGATCTTCATGGTCTTTTTGATTCCATGGTTTTGGTTGTACACAATCCAAGTACCTTGGATTTTTGTTACTCTAAAGGTTTCAGGCTATACTTATGTACTTTTTACTTTTTAGTTTATGATTAATATAAAATCCTTTCCTTTTCCTCAAGAAAAAAAAAAAGGGGGAGGAAACAAGATGCTAATGCATCAATGGGTTGCACATCCATTGATGCATACATATGCTACTGGTCTTCTTTTAAATGCAGACAGCTTCTGTTGCTCAACTTTTAAATATCCATCTTAAGGAGTTATAGAGAGATGGACAAAGACATGAAGGGAGAAGAATTGTGACAATGAACGTCATGTCTGAATGCATAACATGCTGGTTAAATTCCAGTCGCCAAGGACATGCGATAAACCAAACAAAGCATTAGAAGAAGAGTTCTTGATAAAGGTCAATAGCTTGTAACTTCTAGATGCAACAATAAGCCGGACACATTCGATGTTCACAACAAACTCTGGCCACTGGAATAAGGTCACAACTTATATTAAGGGATCTTATAGCAAGCCCACTTATAGCCTGCATAGTTAACACATTTGGCCCAAGGTATCCAATGTAAGCAAGTAGAGAAGCTGTTTATACACAGGTAATTAATGAAAAATGAAGGCAATGAATAAGAAAGACTGTTAAAACATGTGAGCAAGTACAGCGGTCAGTTTATATATTTGATTAAAAAAGAACAAAGACAAGGAATAAGGAAGCTCGTCAAAACAGGGAGTTAGCGAGTAATAGATTAACAGGTAGATGTTTATCAAGTGTAACTATATTGTATATGTTTAGATTCTCAAGAATCTCTACAGTTCGCAGGCATGACTTGACATTGTATCTATGCCTACCAAACAAACAGAGTCTCTAATACAAGGCCAAGAATCAAGTAAGGAAAACCTTTAAAGACACCATGTTATCCTAAACACAATCCTAAGTGCAATTTCATTGACACGATTGATGTTGCTCACTATGCGGCCATCACATGAATCTCTATCATAATGCAAAGTACACACATGCAAATGTTGCCAATGGAAGTAAACACTCAGGAGTTCTATTATCCTTCACTCAATTAACTCTCATACATTATTTTCCTTTTTCGGCTATCTTGTCCAATGACAGTAGAACTTTATTCTTTACAGAGATTGGAAGCTTTATGTTCCCCTTTCTCGAATCAGAGTTGCCCTTTCTGGGGTTCCATGAGATGAACACGGAACTTAATTCCACCCATTCGGGCGGATCACTTGCATTATACATCCACTGCTTATTGAAACAATATTTGTAGCATTCTTTTCCAGTAATAACTCCGCTTCCACTGTTTTTGTTAGGGCTATTAGCTTCCCTACGAATGCCCGATGCATCAATTTGATTTACTCTTCAACATTGCTTATTATTGGTCCTTTCTTCAACCTGCATGAGATGATGCATTTGAATGTACTTGGTCATTGTTGCTTTAGCAGAAAATTTTGTCATTGTCGATGCCCTCTAGCTTTACTCGTCTCGTTTCTATGGGGTCTTATAATTCTGATTATGTGCTCTTGACCAAGTCTATTTCCTGCTTCAAGACCCTTCCGGCATTTAATTTTTGCAAGTAAGCCAAGTGTTCACGAGGTTAATTTTCTGCAAGTTGTTGGGTTTTGATGATCTTTTTTGTTTTTGTTTTTTCCAACTAAGCCAAGTGTTCATGAGGTTGTTTTCTTGCCAAGTTGTTGGGTATTGATGTTCTTATATGGTTTTAACATGCTTTAAGACTATATATCTTAAAATGCATTTACTAGACAAAGGTCTATATGTCGCTTCTTGAGACTGTGCATACATCTTGCACATTGTTCTTTAGGTTGTTTTTGTAACTTGCCCCTTTTTCCACGACTCTCATATGGCCTAGTAACTTGGTTTTTTGGTTTGAGTCTGGGTTCGGGTGCTTCCATAGCATATTTTTTCCCTTGGAGAGCCTCGCGTTTCTTCATTACATCAACTTGATTTCTTTAACCTAGATGAAATGATGCATTTGGTATGTTCTAGTCGTTGCTTTGGCGGGTATATAACGGTGACAGGTCCATTTTACATTATTTCAGTATTTAGTATCTACCCTTATTCTATTTTGCTTGAGACGTGGATGGTTGGTTCTTTCGTTGATATTTTAGTTTTTTTATTGTTTATCTTACACAATTTCTGCAGAAACTTTTTCACTGTCTTATTTTTTGCCCTCTAGCTTTACTCTTGTCTCCTTTCTATGGGGTATGAGAATTTAATTGCGCACCCCTGTGATTTTTCTTTATTCAATTCAATTCAATTCAATTCAATTTATGGTGGAGGGCATAGTTGTACTGTTCCCTGTCCTTCTCTTCTTTTGTCCCTCTGCGTCATTTTCTCCATAGGTTTTCCATCTATCCTTTTGCTGATTATCCATGTTGCACCATTAGCATTAACCTTTGTTGCTCTAACCCCTTCATCCCCTAGATCCATGAGACTATTTATTGTTTCTCTTTGTTGCACTCCTTCCTGCTGGTCCACGAAATGATGCATCTGATATGTTTTTGGACATCGTTGTTTTGGTGGATATATAGCATTGGCAGACCACTTTACATTATTTCATTATTTAGTATCTCCTCTTGTTTTGTTCTGGTTGAGATATAATGTTTGATTTTTTCTTTGATATACTTGGTAATCTGACTGCTGTTTTACACGATTTTGGAGAAAATTTCTTCATTGTTTCATTTTTAATGCCATCTATCTGTTCTCTTGCCTCATTTCTATTGGGATTGGATTTTTTATTTTTATTTTTTTGAAGGTAGGAGTATATTATTATTGTAGATAGAAAGTTTACAAAGAGCCCCATCCCCATGTCTACAGTTAACTAAATTGATGTTATGCCCATACCAGTGATGTTTTTAGTGGCGAATATTCGCAAAAGACGAATTTTTAGGGATTTTCAGAAATTTCCTACGAATGTTTAGTAGGTCACGTATCACATTTTTTATTAGAATATTCGCCATGAGTTGATACGAAGTTGTCCTTCCACCACGGACATTATTTTTGTGGCGTCCCCTACTCATATCGATGCCCGCACCGTATACAAACAAATGAGTTCATCCCCATACCAGCTCCATGCGTCTGGGGGCCCTCCACATATCTTCGTGACCGTCTTTGGGGTCTCGGTCGAAGAGTGAAGGGGTCATTTTACCCCGTCTCCCTCGGGGCCTACCTAGGCGGGCGTAAGCGTAAACATACATGTCGTTATACAACATAATCACATATCCACCTCAAGGGTGGTCCATCAACATATCTGCATAGACAAAGATCAAAGACAATACATATGAGATATCCTACCCAAGGCTCATACTGAAGGGATGGCCCGGCGGCTTGGGTCTCGAGTTCATTGCGGGCCGAATTCATGGCAATGGATTTGGCTGGCATAAGAACATGGCTTAGGGTTGTCCACTCCATCCGCCCCTCCTGTGCACACTTTGCAGAGTAGGTTGAAAGGTATCCGGGGACTGGCCGTAGCCCCGGGATGCATAGCTAAAAGGGCTATTCACGGGTCTCATCCTCCAGTTCGATGGGCGAGGGAAGGGATCTCTCCCTCCAGAGATCTACATCTTGACTCAAGGTGACTAGAGGGGGCCGCCCGTATTCGTTGAACCCACTGGAAAGTGTACACCACTTCACGGGTGTCGAGTCCATGCCTTACCCACACTCAGTGGTAAGCCATTAGACCTAGTCACAATGATCCCTGGTAGGCCTTACACACCAGAGGGATCGTTCAAGAGTCAGGACATGAACCTCCTTCTTAGCCAGTCTGGCCCCTTCACCCACAACCAGGTGTGGTTCTTGTACACAGGCCGAATCTATAGTGTGCTAGAGAGGCTAATCTAGGAGCATCTACTACCAAGCTTTAGGTCTCTACCCCCCTTCCCAATACAAGGAGTTCATAGAGATACATCATCCACATACATCCGCGGAGGAAGAACTAAAGAACTATATCTAATCTATATCATAGAGTTAGGTTCTTTAGTTAGAGTCTGGTATCTAGAGATATAGAGAGCTGCTATGGGCAATTTAATAGGCTAAACCTACTGATTCTATGTCTAGAAGATGGTTTAGGCTATTAAATTAACTAAATACCTGATCCTTGGGTTGCTCCTCCTGACCTGAGGCCGACCATCCTGCTGAACTGCTCGAATCAAGGGAAACTAATGGTGCCATTCTCTGACGGGCAGTGGGGGGGCGGTTTGACTCTGGAGCAGCCAAAACAGAGCTCTAAAACCCTAGGAACAAAAAATGGGCAAGTTAGGGTTCTCCTACTTAAATAGGCAAGGGGGTTAGGCTAGGGTTTCCAATTATCCCCTTTAGGCATGTGGGATAATTGGGAATGGGCCCACCAGTGATCAACTTTCATGGCCTGCCCACCCTTAAATAGGTCTCCTTCCCTGCAAAAGAAGGGAAAAAAAATTATAGCCATTATGAATAAGGGTGGAATTAAAAAAATGCCCTTCCCCTTGAAAGGGCAAAAAATTGAGCAACCTTTAAAATAAGGGCAATGATTAAAAAAAAGCCTTAAAATTCTATTAACGTCAATTGTCAATATATATAGTATTATCTATATATTATTGTAAAAAAGCAAGAAATTAAAAATCTATAATTAACAAAGCCAATTTTTAAAAAGGAAAAAAAGAAAATAAAGAAAGGAAATCAAAAAACAAAAAACAACGTTCATTTTGGCGGCGGGTGGGCAGGAACTTCCTTCTATCTGTTGCTTTCTTGAGCAACGGCATGCATGATGCATCACTCTCCGTGACCAGAGTCACCGGAGTGACAGGGACAAAAAGTTCAAGAATCAGACTCATCGGCATTTATACTCCAACCAAATTTTGCTGCTTTGCTAATGCATCGTGCATGCCATTTGATTCACATGAAGAAGAAGAAGCAATTTTTACGTCATGCCACTTGGCAACATCCCTTAGGACATATGACACGCACACCACACTAACATTGCTTGGTTGTGTAATTGTTGTTGTGAAAAACCTGCGAGGTTAGTGTTTGCTTCCAATTCCTTGCATTCCTTTGTATTTTATTTGCTTTAATGCATTTCTTTATATTTTTGCCAGTTGTTAGTTGCATTCTTCCATTCTTTCTTGCATTTTTTTATTGTTTGATACATGATCAACAAATTTTATAGCCTTGAAATCACAAAGAGGGTTTACATTCTATTTACATTCGAGCTATGATATGCTAATAAATATATAGATCACTATGTTCTTTTTGAAAAAAAAGTTACTTTGTTTTCAATAAATGTGTGCTTTGATAGATAAATGGCGTCTTATAATGAGTTCTGCAGTAAATAAGGACAGTTTATATTGTACCATGAAATAAAAAGGGCTGATAAAATTTTAACCTTCCCAAAAAAGGGCAATTAAAAATATACCCTTAGAAAAAAAAGTAGGGTCTACCCTTATAAGTTGGGCCCCACTTGCCTTTAATAGCTAGGTGGCCAAATGTGCCCACATGGAAATGTGTGCACCCAAATGTGCCCACATGGAAATGTGTGCACCTAAATGTGCCCACATGGAAATGTGTGCACCTAAATGTGCCCACATGGAAATGTGTGCACCTAAATGTGCCCACATGGAAATGTGTGCACCTTAATAAATGTGCATGTGCACATTAATAAGAAATGCACATACCTAGCAAGTTGCCCCCTAGGGGCTACTAGCCCTGGCTACTACGTCGTACATTACCGGGTCGGTCGGTGTAATGCGGTACGTGGATTTTGCAAATGCGATTATCGTCACGGGACCCAGATAATCTTGTCTTTGGAACGTCACATTCTCCCACCTTTGAAATGATCGTCATCAAGCGACATCGTGGGTCTCCCACCTTGGAATCTTCCTAACACGCAATCAACCCGATGCATACGATATACTACTATAATACTTACACATTTATTACGATTACCTTAAGGTAATATTTTTAAATCATTATTACGCCATTACATTATCAAATAACTTGTCAATTTGTAACTTCTATTAAAACAAGGTACTTATTAGTTCCCGTTATCATAACATTTAGTTTATCACAATTTAACACTTTCATATACCATTATTATTTAAGGTACTCTTCATTCCTTGCAACACATTCCAACCAAATTTGTGCTGCAAGTCTTACCTTAAAATCTCTGCATTAATTTTACAATATCTATAATTATATACTTACTATCTTAATTATTAGAATTACTCTAAGGTAATGTTTAAGACATTACTGTACTATTTCATTATCCAATTAACTCATCACTTCCTAACTTAATCCACACAAGGTAATTATTAACCTTACTTAATACAACATTTAAGTTTATCAAAGTTTATCAATTTCATACAAAATTTACACTTCTAAGGTACTCTTCATTCCTTGCAACACATTATAACAAAATTTATGTTGCAAGTCTTCGTAGCTCGACCTCCTTGCCCTCCGGAGCGCTCTATTGGCCTGCAGGTCGACACTACATTGGTACCATTTTTAATTATTAATAAAATTTTGGTTATATGGTGACCACCCACCTATCTACATGAATGCATGGCTAATCTCGTAGGAAGAGGATGCTTCTTCCATCATTGGCCGTGGAGGCAGCCCTATAATGCCTATATGCAGCTCATGCCTACACCCTAGTTGCCCGCGTGGAGGATAGGGTCCTTCCAGTATATGGGGCGTGAAGGATGATTCCTCCTATCAAAGCATATATGGGGCTAGAGGTGCTTTTCCTATCAATGCATTCTGAATGACCTCCTTTTCTCGAGGTCGTCTACTTTAGTGGAGCAGTAGACTTTCTAATCTACCTTCCACTCATCCAAGCGGAAACGGTCATGCCTACATTGACACTACACCCGTCCTAGAGATCACCGTAGTGGTCCCATCATCGGTAAATCGCATGCAGCCCATACGGCATAGGTTGCATCGTGGATTAATCTTAACTACACATGAAATTAATCTAAACATAAATCGACATGCGGTAGATTTTTTTGGCTCCTTTAATGCATGTGATTAACATAGTTACCCTAAGGTAATATTTATGAATTAACATTATCATAGTATCGGATACATTACTTAGATAGTACAATTATATTTACTCTAAGCTTTGCAATATTTAACGACTTTTAGATCGCGATTATTTAAACAATAACCCTGATTTAGACCTATTGTATTATAGACAAGGTTTTAATTATCATACACAAGAATTAGATGTGCTTCTTATTCTTTTCCTTGGGTCCTGCATTACCCTTGGAAGTATATCCCTAAGATGCACTTAAGTATATCTGAATTCTATTTTCTATTTATATTTATAAGGACCCCGAGGTCATATAGCTATCCTTGGAAGGAATTGCATCCTTGCGAAGGATAAATTAACATGCTACCTCACATTACCGTTGTTATTTAACTTATTTCCCTATGATACATATACGTACAACAATTTCTATCCAGTTATTAGGATCTATATTTAACTTATCTATAAGACACATTAAAGCTTATAATGCATGCGCACACCTTACCTGAGGTTAGAACGCATCCACCCATTGAGCCGGCGTCGAGTAATTTTGGAGATGACTTGGTCGTTGCATTGCTCCCATACTTTTGCTCCACTTCATTGGTATAGTTAGCTACCACGTCAGTCTCGCACGTTGAAGGCCTCCTGAGCACTAAGGTATCTATCTTACGCTTTATTAAACCCGGCCATTGCCGGGGTGAACTCTATTCTGGTCGGTCAATTCGATGCAAAATGCGTTCAATCATAAGATTGAGCCCTCCCACTTTCTTTGAAAAGAAAATGGTCTGCACCCCTTCAATGGCGTTGCACACAACGTCATATCTATTCTCTCCCCTTAAGAGGTTATACGCTTCTTACTTAGCGCATTAATTTACTAGCCTTAGCTAAGATATATAACCATCTAAGATGGATGCACATATTATGTTATCATTTTTTCAATATAGTTACGGGTTACCTACTTAGTTAGAACGATTCTAAACCACAAGGTTTTGTCATGACGACAATTCCTTTTGTCTCAAAAGACTATTTGATTACTATAATTCTTATTTTAGATGTACCTTACATGTACTATTCTTTTATATTCTAGAGATTCCCCCTTTCTTAGTTAGTTAAACTCTTGGAATATTCCTACCAATCGAATTGATGCCATCGTAACAAGTTGGCCGGACTTGTTAGATTACTTCTTTTCTTTCGGTTGGATTATTCTTTGGAGGTACTAGATTTATACATGGTCAACAATTATCCTAGTAATGATTCCTTCTTAGCGAGGGAGATCAATCTCACCAAGTGGTTTCAACACGTTGGATGTCTGTTAACAATCGTGTATAATTATAGTTACTCTATGCATTTCCTTCCCAATCTTGACGCTTAGCTCAATATTGGGGCGATCCTTTCAAATGCGAGAATATGCGGAAATGCCTTCTAATCCCAATATGGATGTTACCCGTCCATACATTTTAACCTACTAGGCCCCATGGCCTTAGATGCTTGAGCTTGCTAGAAGCTCATCCACTCGTTACTGCTTGAAGTAGCAAGGTAGCGTTCTTCAGTCGCTCGATACTTGGTCTCCTTTGACGGTGGCTCCTCTTTGATGTAGAGGTTGGCGTTGTTCGTTAGAAGCCTCTCATTCTTTGGTGGCTTGATGGTGTAGTTGATCACTTGAAATCTTCCATGCCGCTTTTCAAAAGCTTTGAAGGTGGCGCCCGTTGAAAAGACCTTTCATCTTGAACTCTTTGTCTTGGCAGCCAAAGGGCGACTCGTATCCGATATTGTTTCTTGACTCCATCGGCGTCTCCTACGTCAAGTCCTCTTGTCGTTATTGTGTTGCTCGAAGAGTGTTGAGGATGTTGATTGCTTCACCCACGCAAATTGCATGACATCTCTTCCTTTGATGCATACGCAGCTATGGGAGGGAGGAATAACAAAGGGAACTATATATGCAAAGCATATAACTTACATAATTACAATTACTACTAGAGCTATTAGGTCCCCTTGTGCCTCCCGCCGAGTTGCACACCTACTCCTTGGCGATGTCATCGGTGTTCCTCCGTGCAATGGTGTTGATGATCTATATCCTCCTATTTGTACATTCGGCTCATACTCGGGGTAACTTGTTGCTATACTTGGGCCCTTCGATGTTTGTCGGCTATGGCACAACACGCTTTGCATCACATTCTAGCTAAAGGTGTGTTGGTCGTTGATGCTTCGACATTTCGATCCGCTTCTTCGATCCCGTTCCGGCGGTAATTGTTCCCCCCTTCATGATAGGCGTCTCTTGAGGCTGTGCGCGATTCCTTTGGCTATACTCCTCTGGAGTTGTTCTCTTCTGCAGTTGTTCTTTAAATCGTCCATCCTTGGGTTCACCAAGTTGCATGCAAGTCAGCGTGCAAGTTATCGGCTTCGCCTTCGCCTCAGCTAGTTGCTTCTCCATCGAGCTTCCAATCTTCCTTGTTTGATCCCTCGGTCACATGGCTTGGACATTGTCCACGTTCCTCGATTGCTATGCCATCTTCTTGTCTTGAGGTACCTTTAGGTGACTTTGATTGTGCTTTCGTCGGTCTTGATCCTCCTGTTGCCTCTAGGGGCTTCGTGGAAGAAGTCGGTTGCTAGCACTTCTCCAGCTTTTCAGTTCGACCTTTGTCCCTCTATGCATGTCGGTCTCGACAAGTAAAGCATCATGGCTCTCCTCCTGGCGGCTATGTTGTGGGGGTGATGGATCCCTATATCTGCAGCTTGACCCTTGAGTTGAAGAAGTACTTGCCTTAGATATACTCTTTGTCGTTGAATAGCCTAGCTATTATCTTGAACTCTCTTTTTGCGAAGGTGCCAGTTGCTATCCTTTTGTCGTTAAGGTGTCGAATGCTTCTACCTTGGGCGTTTGATGTCCCACATGCCCGGAGATAATGATCGGCTTCTTTTCTTCTAATTACTGGTAGGAGTTTTTGTGAAGCCATCACCTAGTTGTTGAAGGCGATCTCCTCGTCGCGATTGCCTTTCGTAAGTGCCTCTCCATCTAATACCGTGTCATGGCGCATCACCCTATATTACCACAAGGTGGAATTATGGTCGTCGAGATGTTGCCTTCTTAGTTGGTTCGTTGATGTCGAGGTCGTTCCTTCTTCTATTTTTGAGGCCACTTTCGTGTCATAAGTTCGTCAAGTGTTGCGGCCACAAGAGGTAGTGTTGCATCGGCGATGTCACGGTGCGTATTTGGTGATCTTGACATGACCCGGTGTTGTCTCTTGTTCGACATTGGGTGGATGGCGGTCTTCTACTTGAGGGCACTTCAGAAGTGTTTGGAGTTGAAGGTTTGCTTGGGCTCTGGTCGTTTCTCCCTCGTACTTGCTCTTCCATTTTGATCTTGGGCTATAGTTGTGCTTCCTTGCTTCCTCATTTGGTGAGTCGAGTGAAGGAGCTTCACGATCTAAAGCTAAATCGTAAAACATGACTTTAAACTCATGTTTCTCCCCACAATGAGCACCCAGAGATATACAATAGACATATCACGCATTTACATTGGGATTTTTAATTCATCCACTTTTCAAAACAACTCTGAAGATCTACTTAAATGTTTATACTCCTTTAGGGTTTCCCCTCCTCCTATCGCATTTGATTCTTCCGGTTTTCTTTGCATCTTCTTCATTACGGTTGACTCGGGATTCCTTGAGATGATGCTACTATTGTTGAGCTTCATGTCTGATCGAGCTCGTCACCCCAAGTTGCGAAGAGTGTTGACGATCTGATCCCTTGAAAAGATGCTCCTCCTTAATGTGTATGTCCATTAAGTAAGGAATGCGGTGACCAAGCTCAGCGTCGGCATGCATGTGTTGTGGTTGGGGGGGTTGGAGTAATGCGGTGCCGTTGACGACGCTTAGTAGGATCACCCTAGCATTTTGCTGTCGGACATTCTGAATGTCTTGAAGCTCACGAGATCGTGTGGTCGGTAGGCGGGCATTGTCATTCCTCCGCGGGTTGAATTTCTGAGTTCGACTCTGTTGCTTGGGCTTTGCTTCATTAGAGGTGCCTCTCTATGCACGGAAGTGTGGTCATCTCCATTGCCCTATCATAGCTCCTTACGGTGCGCCTTTGCGTGATTTGTACCTGGCGGCTAGGTCGTCTCCTCCGTCCCTTTGGGTCCTATCCATTCGAGTCTCGCACTCCTTGGCTGACGTAGTAAAGTCGTCCTTCCTTTGGTTTCTAGGTGTTTCTGGGTCTGGAATTCTTGTTCGAGCGGAATATTCTCCTCCTTGATATTGCCCCTAATGCTGATATAGGCCTTCAAGTTGGAGATGTTCCTTCCCTGATATGCGTCTCCTCCCCCTCATGGTCTCCTACTTTTTGGAACCGATGAAAGTTCTCCTACTAGTGCAAGGGAGTTGGAAGCTCGTCCTGGTCAGCCTTAGGTGCTTTGTGGTTGCCTAGCTTGGTTGCTCCTTTTGTTGACGTTACATGACATTCGCTTGAGTTGCTGGGCTGCAAGGTTGTGGTGGTCTTCCCTCCGGTTTCTATACGCTCCTGTGTCGCCATGACTTCTCTCCTCGACGGAAGATTATGCCCTCTGGCCCTAGCTCGTGATGCTAACGAGGCATCGATGTCTAACGTCTTCACGCATCGTATTTTCACGCCTTTGCGTTCTTCCATTTGAAACTCATGTACGTCGAGTTGGTGAAGGCGTCGAGATCCTCTTTCTGATGTGAGCTCGTGGACGTGGTAGCCGAGAGGTTGACATCTAGAAAAAAATTCTTGATGCTGTTGGTTACCAAATATTCTTCCCATTTGCTGAAGATTGATGATAGGCCGGTGGTGTTCTGTTCTACTCATTTGAGGCATTTGTCGTTGTGTTTCCCTCTCTTGGGTCTACCTTTTTGGGTCTCCTCTCCTTATCTGTCTGTACATCGGCTGGGACCTCGATGTCTTCAAGAAGTTGCGCCTCTAGCAAATGCAGTGGCTCGCCCCCAGACTTGAAAAAGCAACGCTCGTATATCCTAGAGTCTAAGGGTCTACTTGAAGGGCTCTCCTACAACATTTTGGGCTCTATAAGCAAACAAGATGGCTCGAGCAGCATTACTGGAGACATATCTATAATCTCTAAATCTATGGACATTAGGACGTGTGGTATGGCATGAAATGAGGTTTGTTTTACAAGGCCCTCATGGTGTTTGAGACATACTCTAAGGTCCTAGCAAAGTTGGTTTGGGGGGGGTCCAATCTCTACACATGGAGTGGCTTGGGCAGCTCTAGACTCTAGGTCCTTTCTAGGTATCCTGGCAATAGGGAGTGTCAATGTGGCGGCTGTATAAGTCAAACTCTATTAGAAGGACACAAAATTAGGTCAAGGTTTATGCCTTTGGCATGAGCAGAGGTGATGTACCAACGGTTGGGCTTGGGTTGCTATGCTGAGGTCTAGATGACTATAATGAAGGGGGTGTTCTTGAGAACTTCTATCTAGGAGTAAAGCATCAGCTTCGAGCCAAGAGCAATACTTGCGAGGTACTAATGGGATATGCTTCTATTTACAAACAAACCACAGTTTGGAAAAACAATTCAAGGGTTTGAGCAATTTTGGTCATTTTGAGCTGGGTTTTGACATTTCTAGCCTAATTTGAGGTCATAAATGGATTCTAGAATGTCTAACGGTCCTATTGCAACAAATTTTAGGCGATTTGGAGCTCTGTAGCTCAAGTTATGGAGGTTCAAAGTTTGGAGGTCTCACACATTGCGCCCAGACCGATAATGAACTTTTTATTTTCTGTCCTGGCGCGACGTGTGAGACATTGGCTCTAAATGGGTTAAACTTGTCCAATTTGGGTGATATAAGGGTCTAATTCTCTTTGGACTCATCGAGTTAGGAAGAATTGACCCCTTATTTGGTCGATTTGGGCGATTTTTGGGCACTTTTGGGGCATGGTCTCCTGACATGGTCTCACACGTTTGCCTGGACCAATAATGAACTTTTCATTTTTTACGTCGGGCGACGTGTGAGACATTATCCTCGAATTGGCCTAGGATGTACGTTTTGACTAAAACAAAAGCTAAAACTTACTAACTCAACTTAATTAAGTAACTTTATACACTTATAATTTACTCTAAAACACTTATTAAACAAAATTTTATCATTTACGAAGTTAATAAGGTTCTCCTTTGATATGACTGGCTAAGGGCATATCTTTCTTCATTAGGGTTACTCTCTTGGCAGTAATCGTGCGGTGCCGTTGAGTCTTCAAAATGTTGGACCAGCTTACGTTCTGGCGCTTCTTGAACCTTGGCCTCCCGCTCTCGTTACGCCCTCTCCTCTTCTTGTTTCCTTCGGCCTCCTTGGCCTCCGGCATTTTCGCCTTGTCGGGAAGTCGGCGGTTACCGTTTGGTGCCGTCGTCATGTCATTCGGAGTCTTGGTGTCTATCAAATCGTCTCTATCTAGCTTAAGGGTCTTGGTTCTAAGTCTAAGGTTTAGCCATTAATATTATCTAACATTATTAAAGCTTAAATCTAATTAAGAATTATAATCAAACACAAACGATGCTCGCCCTCAGTGGTTGGCATGGGGGGGTTTGAGGGGGTTCAACCCTGTGGGTGGGAGGTTCGATTTCTGCTACTGTGGGAATTCTTTTAAGATGAGGTTCAAATGGATTGAACCCTGTGGGTGGGAGGTTCGATCCCCGCTACTGTGGGAATTCTTTTAAGATGAGGTTCAAATAGATTAAAAAGCTAGACTAATCTAGCTAATTCCTAGCTTAAAATTCGAATTACCAAGTTATTTTTTTGAAATTTATGACTTTTTAACGTAAGTTAATTTTTTGAAATTTATGACTTTTTAACGTTCTTTAGTTAGAGTCTGGTACGTTCTTTAGTTAGAGTCTGGTATCTAGATTTTTTGAAATTTATGACTTTTTAACGTTCTTTAGTTAGAGTCTGATATCTAGAGATCTAGAGAGATGACTTTTTAACGTTCTTTAGTTAGAGTCTGGTATCTAGAGATCTAGAGAGCTGCTATGGGCAATTTAATAGGCTAAACCTACTGATTCTATGTCTAGAAGATGGTTTAGGCTATTAAATTAACTAAATACCTCATCCTTGGGTTGCTCCTCGACTCGAGGCCGACCATCTGGCTGAACCGCTTTCGAATCAAGGGAAACTAATGGTGCCATTCTCTCAGGGGCCAGTGGGAGGCTTTTTTGGACTCTGGGCAGCCAAAGCGAGCTCTAAAACCCTAGGAGCGAAAAATGGGCAAGTTAGGGTTCTCCTACTTAAATAGGCAAGGGGTTAGGCTAGGGTTTCCAATTATCCCCTTTAGGCATGTGGGATAATTGGGAATGGGCCCACTTGCCTTTAATAGCTAGGTGGCCAAATGTGCCCACATGGAAATGTGTGCACCCAAATGTGCCCACAACCTAAATGTGCCCACATGGAAATGTGTGCACCTTAATAAATGTGCATGTGCACATTAATAAGAAATGCACATACCTAGCAAGTTGCCCCCTAGGGGCTACTAGCTGGCTACGTCGGCATTACCGTCAATGGTGGCGTTAATGCGGCGTGGCAAAGATCAAGATATAGATCCCGGGACCGGTATCGCGTCTTTGGAACGTCACATTCGCCATGTCATTGAACCTAGGACAGCAGCGCATTTGCCTCCAATTCTATAGCTTTTTGCGACTAAAAATCTAGTATTCATCCTATTTTATACAAACACTGGCTTTTGAGCATCACAAGATTGTCTGCAAGTTATTCCTTGAGATTTGTATGACTTGATAGAGTTTTTCTTGTTGCATTTGCAAGTAATGTATTTCATGGGATCAATTTGGGTTTAGAATTGAATAGATGACCTAGAAATACTAGAGTTCCTCCATAAAGACTTCCATTTTTATGCCTTGAATTCAAACCCATTTTTACTTTGAGCATAAGTTATAAATGTACTTGCCTATATTTTTGAACTATAAAGCTTAAATTCGCCAAATGCTGATGAAAAGAGATGGATTATTTGACATATTCACCATTAGAATTAATCTTATTCTTCTTTATATTCGCCAACCATTCTATATAAATTGCATTGAGAAAATAAATAAAAGCATCCCTGCTTTATGCCTCTTTCCACCATAAGCTTTCTAATACGTGCAACATCCATCCATCTACCAGCTCTAGCATGTACACAATGGTTATTGCAACACAGGCTGGAAAACCTCAATTGATGACTGAGTGGCTGGACTTAAAGGATCATGGGGGGACAGAAAAAGATGCATCCTTGCCCAAATTGACAGGGATGCTTTTATTTATTTAATGCTCAAAGTAAAAATGGGTTTGAATTCAAGGCATAAAAATGGAAGTCTTTATGGAGGAACTCTAGTATTTCTAGGTCATCTATTCAATTCTAAACCCAAATTGATCCCATGAAATACATTACTTGCAAATGCAACAAGAAAAACTCTATCAAGTCATACAAATCTCAAGGAATAACTTGCAGACAATCTTGTGATGCTCAAAAGCCAGTGTTTGTATAAAATAGGATGAATACTAGATTTTTAGTCGCAAAAAGCTATAGAATTGGAGGCAAATGCGCTGCTGTCCTAGGTTCAATTACATGGCGAATGTCTGTGTAGAAGGACAACTTCGTATCAACTCATGGCGAATATTCTAATAAAAAGTGTGATACGTGACCTACTAAACATTTGTAGGAAATTTCTGAAAATCCCTAAAAATTCGTCTTTTTTTGAATATTAAGCCACTAAAAACATCAATTGCAAATTGTCTCGCTTAACGTGTTTTAAGTTCTTAATCTTATATTTCTCATATCGTCTTAGTTATCTTAGTCGTCTCTTTTCATATTTCTTCTCTCTATGCGTGTCGCATTTCTTCTTTTTGACTATCATCCTTGAGGTTACTCCGCTGCAAAGTGCCCTCCTGGGCTTGTTGTGAGTGTCAGCACCACCAGGCATGTTCAAAAGTTGGAGATGGAAAGGTGGGGAAGAAAACTCAGGCTGAGGAATTCAAAAAAATTCAGTATCACAGTTTGCATATTCATCTGGGCATTTCAAATGTACACATCAGGTTTTAGATCTGTACGGTCCATTCTTTGTGAGCTTTTTCATGGAGTCAACATGCTTGAGGTTGCAATGCAACCTAGGCATGGGCTCTCTCATTACGTGTTTGAAAAAGGAAGTGGATAAGGAAAAAAATGTTCATAGGAACCAACACTTAATACTGTTGAAGGTTTTCTGACATTCTTGGTGTAACAAGAAGCAGTTCTCAAGTTAATATCTTTGGGGATAGCTGAAACAGGCAATTATAGAGGTTCACATTTGGAAGTAGTTGGTAGTGGAAAAAGAATGCTACTGAACAGGTCAACCTATACAGATGTTTAAGCACACGTAGTCCAGGTGTTAACTGATTAAAGTTATGATGCAGCAGCAAGGATTGTATGTTAGATTGGACTGTATGAAGGTAGGTCGTATTGATGAGTCTTAATCTGCAGGTATATACTTTGCCAGCAGACTATGGCATATTTGTGGAGCAATTCAAGCGCAATGCCGTAAGTGTACCTTGCCACATTGATTTGTAGCAAGGTAGCATGCAATAAATGTAAATCTGCATTGTTGTCTTACCGACTATCAATGCAGTATATTATGAAATTGTATATTGTCGAATACTCAACTTTTGTTTTGAGCATGGTTAACAAACTTCATGACGAGCATATTGACCAGTCTTTGAAGTTCGTATTGTGGCACTTCTAGATCCTCAAAAAATAGCTTAAATCTTCAAAATTTGACAAATGTAGTCTTTCCTTTCATCTCATAGCTATTATAAAATTGACATGCAATTTTTGTACTCAACATGAGGTGTATATACACATCACATCGCGTGCTCTTTCAAGCAAATTGTTATTCAGAGGCTTCAGTTGCAAACGATGGAAATAACTTCTATCAACAATTTTTTGCGGAGAAGATAATTAGATTGCAAGGGAGCGTGCAAATCACACATTTTTCTTTTTGGAACAAAAAATGCAGGTCCAAATCCTGCATGTTCTGGAACATGAGAGAAATGTTCGCGTAACACCCACCTATCATATGGGTACGAGACCATGTGGCAACAGTGTGGGTCCAAGTCCCACATGTTCTTGAATTACACAAAAGGCTGGGAAAGAGAAATGTTCACGGCGGCCAAGGAGAAGAGAAACGTTCGCGGCGGCCTTGGCCGCCGCGATAAGTTTCTTGTAGTGAGTAACCTTATTATAGAAGGGGGCGCATTTTTATGACCTTTGTCAAATTAATGTTCCTTAGGGAAAATACTGCAAGAGCCTCGAAAAGCACTCATGGTCCTTCCTCTAGTGTGAACACGATACTAGTCTGCACTAGTCTTATCTTAGATATTAATCAGAGAAGAAAGAGAAAATGGCCCATGTGAAATAATCCTTCATACTAGCCCCTGCCTTGTTCATCAAGCATGAGTATGAAAGTCACAGAAACCTTTTGAAATATAAAATTGCACAAACACTCAAAGCAAATAAGTCCTAAAAGCAGGCGACATTCTGTGCTGACAGAGTAAGACCTCCTATATGAATGCCACGTCATTATGGTTGGAACACACCTTAAACGAATGATCTGTTCTTGGAATTATTGGCTCCCTTGCTAGCATCAGAAAGGGAGTGACATTATTAGAATCGTCCTGCAATTAGGAAGTGGTGAGAAATGTTTATGTTTATGTTTTAGGAAGTGGTGTGGTGTGTGGTCACATGTCCAGTTGGATGCTGCCTAGTGGCGTGACGTTAAAACTACTATCTATCTATCTATCTACTATTTCCTAAAACCAAATATCCAGCACTTGAATACCATCAGCAAGAATGTTTAAACCATAAAGCTCAGCAGCTCTGGCACTTGGAATAGCCCCTGTATCCCTCAGTTGTTTGGTAGATATCATCTGTATCACAAACTTAAAACTTCAGAAATATGCCCCATAGCAACAAAATATGTCTCAACACTTTCTTGCCTGGGCTGCCCCAGCTGTATCATCAGAAGCTTCACGAATGACCCCCAATTTCAAAAGCATGTGTTCCCATTGAGCAAGAGCCTATTAAACATGAAGGAATTGTTGTGATCATCCAATTATTGGCATATTAGCTTCTTTACATAATAAAAGCCACCATCTGTCACAATTTAAAAAACCATTATAAATTGGCGAAAGAATAAGATTTACCTGCTGGTGGCTGATCACACCTTTCGGTTCTTCTTTCTTAACACCAGGAAGACCAAGCAAACAGTGGTTAATAGCAGCCCAAAATTTGTCATTTGCAATGCTGTTTGGTCTTTTTTCACCGACTTGCTGTTCAAGTCCTTGCTTCTAAGGTAACCATCTGTTTCTATGGCATTGTGCATTTTCGCTGTGGCTGCATCTGGAGTATTTTTCTTTTTTTTTTCTCTAGGTCGTTATGGAAGGCAGGGGTGGGATGGAGCTTATACATCACATCAGGTTTTGGAACAAATGTCCCTTCTGGCTCTTTTTTTATGACAGTATATTCTGACTACCTCACAAACTTCGGCGAGGAATCTCAAGTGTGGTGCGAGGGTGATAAACCCTTGAGCTTTTCTCCTTTGCCAAATCCGGTACACATAGTAATGTCTTTTGGATCTGATATTTGGAGATCTTTAAGCTGGCGATTGCCACATGCTAAGATAAAGCATCTGAATATATAATATGCCATAGCAGCTTAAGCTTGAAACTTAGATTTAAATCTTCCATTGGAATGCTCCACTAAGGTACCAAGGAAAACAAATCCTTGCTCAGGCCCAAATCCAACCTGCAGGGTTAAAATGAATGGATAAGGTAGAAATGGGGATTGTGTGATTTTTGCTTTTGAAGCCAGGAAGAAGAGTAGAAGTATTCAAAAGAAAATACTCTTTGGAACCTAGATGAAGGCTGGTGGGATTAAGAAAGAGCCAAACCTAACCATGTAAAGGAAAAGAGGAAGAGGTAGTTCTGGGTAAAGGCGATTAATAACTGAATCAAATGTTGTGGAAACTAGCCTCATTCCGGAAACTTACTATTGATCAAAATGGTGGCCAATCTCCCTAATATTTTCCACGCATTCTCCAGCATTTTGATTCTAGAACCTACATGCATGCGCGACACTTGACATGATCTCATCCATTGAAGTGGCGCGATCCTGACCGTTGGTCTAGATATATAAGTAGGCATCTCCTTTTTGTCGAACCATTCCAGTTCAATGCCAGTCTTAAGCCTTCTAGGCATCTGTCTCGTGTTCCTGCTTGCCTTCGGGACATTGTACTTTTGATTCATGTTCATATATCAGATTCTTTATCGATCCTGGCGTATTTCTTTTGTATTTCTTGCATATTTTCCACATATTTTCCTTGTTTTCATGTAGGTTCATGACAACCAATATAAATCCTACTTTCACGATCTTGAAGACCCGTATTGCTGTTAAGTATGACATTGCCCAAACATCTATCTGTTCTTGTTTCCTTTCCAACAGTTATCAAGCTGAATACAGAGTTCTTCTAGCTGTTGTTTTCCATGTATTGGAAACTCATCCCATGTCCTCTTTGTATCTTTGATACTTTTGAGGTAAGCTCTCTTATTTGCATTTGATAGATGAGTGGCTGATCGTCCATTAAAGCACCAAAAATAGGGGCTGAGGGAGAGTATCTCCTCCCCTCTATAGTTCCTCTTTCAAGTGTTCTCAAGCACTTGAAAATGGAGCTCACATGGAAGTTCGGGTCGTCCTTCCGTAGGTGCCAGTGCCATGCCCATGAGTTAAAACCCCTGCCAAGCTTACTTTCATTTGAAAAGCATTTTGACAGCGCTTGGACAAAGGATCTAACTTTGGCAAGAAAGTCTTGTGCTAGTCCATTTTATCATGAATCAAACACAGGTATCTATCAGGCTGCATTTGAGAAAATGTTCTCCATTGCCAGTATAGTTGCCTCCATGGTATTTGTTCTGACTGGTGATCTGCAAATTGCTCTCTGATTGCCATCCATTCCTTCTCAATAATTGTTGATGCAAGTGTATGCTTCAATTCAATACAAGTGTTGCACTTAGAGAAAGGCATTTGTTGCAAAACAACCATATCAGAGAAGTGACTTTTCCACAACCTGCTAAAAGTTGATTGAGGAAGAATCCGTCATTTACCTCTTTAAGGCACTCCTTCTAGATATAATGTTGTGGCAATACTCTCTGGACTATTATGACACCATGCTCATTCACTTTTGGCTTATGGGGCATAGATTATATCTCACAAAGATTTCAAACAATGCAATGGCTCTCAAGGAGTTTGCTCTAGTTTTCAAAGTGCAAGCATTCCCATGAGAGAACACTTTAGCTCCTCCCCTCACCTTTTCCCAGTATCTGTAGAAAGTTGTTTTGGACATGCCAAGGATCTATCTTAATGCTCTCATACGTAAGTTTAGGCCTTTCAACTGATATAGTAGAACCCCTGACACATCATCATAACAGGAATTTCTTGGGTGATCCCTTGCGAAGAAAAAACTGATCGGCCAGGTATGTTCCCAAAGCCCAAGTTTGCTATTTTTAGATAGTATAGATTAAGAAAATTTGTTTGAATGTATTGTTTCTAGTACTTCAGGGTTGTCTTCTGATAAAAATCCTCAAGATAAAAAAGAAACCATGGAATTCCTGACATTTTTCGACTGAAAACCATTTTCTTTGTTCAAAGCTCCCTGCTAGCTTAAATTATATAGTAAAATTAGTTTTTTCTGACCAAAATCCCAATTCCTACTCAATGAAACAATTCCTCATTCCTAATTAATGAAACAATTCCTCACTCCTACTTAATGAAACAATTCCTAATTCCTCATTGCGTTTGTCGAGTGCATTCTCGACTCACGAGTCCAGAATGGCTCACCCAGCCACTGCAACACCCTCACTGCACTTCTCGAGTCTATTCTCGACTCACGAATTGAGAATGGCTCACCCAGACAGGCCCTCACCCTCTCTGCACTTATGAGTCCATTCTCGACTCGGCTCACCTAGCCACCCCAACATCCTCACTGCATTTCTCGAGTCCATTCTCGGCTCATGAGTCGAGAATGGCCAACTCCCTCACTGCATTTCTCGAGCCCATTCTCGAATCAAGAGTCGAGAATATCTCACTCAGCCACCCCAACTCCCTCACCGCAGCACACTCTCTCCCTGCGAGAATGGCTCACCCAGCCAGCAATACACTCTCTCCCTGCATTCTCGACTCGAGAGTCGAGAAAGCTGCACCTCTACCCAACACTCTCTTTCTAACACTTGCAGTGGTCAAGTGCATTCTTGACTTGTGAGTCGAGAATGCAGCCATCCAGACTGGATCCCACTACTCTAAGACTTAGGAGGATAGGGGCTCAATCCTGGTGGTTGCATACTTGACTCCCGAGTCCAGAGTGCCTTGACCCTCCTATTCTCGACTTGTGGGTCGACAATAGAGCCATGCAGACTAGATCTCTCTATTTCAGGACTTAGGAGGGGAGAGGCTCAGTTCTGAGTGTAATTATTCTTTTCTCGTGCATCGAGAATTCGTCAATAATCCCTTCAATTCCATTCCTGACTCTCAAGTCGCGGATGCCTCTATCCAGTCAAAGCCACTCTCCTACGAACCCACTTCTTCGAATTTTCGAAGGGTAGAGGCCTTGTCTAGGTAGAGGCGAGGGACTCAAGAACGCATCTATTCATATAATCCATTCATCCAATGCCATCTATTCATCTAACAAGGCATCAAGACTGGATTCTCGACTCTCAAATCGCAAGTGCCTCCACCCAGTCTGAGCCATTCTCCTTCTAACCCGCTTCTTTGAATTTTCGAAGACGAAAGGCCTAGTCTAAGTGGAGGCGTCTACGATCAGGGACTCAAAAATGCATCTATTCATGTAATATATTCATCCAATGCCATCTATTCATCAAACACCCTCTAGGGACGTACAGTTGTTGGATAGTCTCGTCAATTACATTTCTCAATGCAGATAGATTATCCATGCTGAAGTATGCTCAACAAGGAAACAAGTAACAGAACGAGAACTCAACAACCTCTATCTATTCAGCTCTATTCCATTCTAGAACCAAGCATCCTATGCATTCAATCATCTACAACATCCAGAAACTGAAGTTAAGGCACAATGAAAAACACTTACCTCAAGCTACAAATAGTCCTTGGGCTATTGAACCACAGATCCTGTTGCCTCTCCAAGTGTATTTGCTTCCGCCTTCGGCTTGAACAATAAGGCATCATGCTGAATGACTTGATCGGTGCGATTCTTGCGTATTCGTTCTCCATGGCGGTGCAATGAATAAGGCCTGTGGGCTCAAACTCATCCCCCACTGCTACCTTGCTTCTGCGGCCATCGAGCAAATCATCTGAACATACCACAAGCCTGCGTCAAAACAACCTAATCCAAATGCAAAATATTTAGATCGCATCTAAGACTATTTAAATTTACCTATTTAACCTATTTAGGTAGCATAATCTATTTAACATCACCTATTTTAGATTATTAAACCTATTTCACATAACGAACCTAACGACCCTAATCCTCAAACATTTTATTCTTCTTTTACAACCATATTTATTATAGAAGTTGGAAAATTTTCCAGTAGTCTGATTCTCTTAGTGACCATAGAACTATTCAACAATAGAAGTTGAAATTTTTTCAATGGTATGATATTAACATGAACAGCAACAAACTCAAAACAATAAAACCCCAAGTGAACAGTGTTTTAGTCGTAACTTATTTTTGGATCTTCGGGCAGCTCCACTGATCGCTACACCAGACGAATTTCTCTGTGCATTACCTTAATCTATAGCTCATGGATCCTCCTTTGTTTAGAGCTATGGAACCTACTAATTTTGAGCTGCTCTATAATTCAGTATCCATTTCTAGATCGGAACTGTCTCGATAGTCTTCTAATGGGTAGATTAAGCTACCACATTTCATAAATGTGTATTAAGCCAACACTATATACAACTTTAAAAGAGACTACAAGCATCTTTGAGGATGAAGGTTCTACATTGCTCACAAATCTACATGAAGAATCATATGGTGACCAAAGATGTCAACCTTTCAAGAGGCTAAACGTTTTCTTGTGCTGATCTCTCAAAAACAATTGAAGTTCATAGAAAAAATACTATGTTAGTAGCATATCCCCTTGCAAAAAAGCAGAACCGCCTCCTAACCGGATAGTTGCAACTCAAATCTATGTAATCGCTCAAAATATCCCTGTGATTAGGTGATGCCCTGTGTCTTTTGCTTCTCACAATCTCAAGAGCTTGGTTAAGAGTGAGACCCTTTTTGCTTAGCAAATATGCTAAAACCATACTACACCGAAACAAAAAGCATTAGTCACCCATGGACACTTGTCAGAGACACAACACACAGAAAAACTTTAGCATTAGATTTTACCTCCTCAATCGCCAAGAAAAAACAATGGACTATTACATTATTTCCCTTTCCTCTGGCCTCATCAATGATGTTGAAGCAAATCTCAAAATGCTGCATTAAGTTTACATCTGGACTATCTAAAACTGCACAGTCATTGCAATAAGAGCTTGCAAAAAGGAGTGCATATTTAATGGTCACAAAGAGAATCCAGACTAATGTATATATTTGAAGTCTTCTAGGAATGGCATATCTACAAAATTTGCAACTATTAGTATATGAGTAATAGTCAATCTCTGTAATATTGCTCTATTGTATGCTGCTCCAATTGAACCAAGGTATAGCCCCTGCCAAAAAGAACAAAGGCAAAAATATTAAAAGATAAAGATTCGACCTGTTCAGCTGCTTAAAAAAATTAGTCTTATGGACTTCATAGCAATGCATAATCTAAATTTTATCTTGCAAAAAAAGTCAACATGAATTCACACATTCATAAACCAACAGATCTAATGGAGATACTCAAAGAAATGAAAAAACCATAATGCCTTTCTTGAGTCGATGAAGAAAAAGTTATTCAAAGACAAAAAATATATCTTGTTGTCTAGTTGTCTGTGACTGCATTGGCCTGAACTTTATAAAGACAAACAAGAAAGGGAGAGAGAAAATGAAAACCCTCTTAAGCTTCGAGTACAAAATGGTTTTTGCAACTATGATGATGCTGTATCATAGATTTCCTGAGAAATGAAGATCCATGGGAATTTTCATGCAGCCACAACATAGATAAGATAAGAAGAAAAATAATCACTGCAGCAAAAAAGTGACTGATAATCATTAAAGAAATCCACAAGCAACAAGGATACTCTGAAAAGTATTACTAATAAATCCTATAGCAGGAAAATGACATATAACTCTTTGGAACAAGGGATCATGAAGGCAAAACTGCAACCTGTCTAGTAGCAAATCCTTTCTTTGATTTGATGTCAAAACTTATCTGCTAACAAAATAGCCAGCAAAAATACATATTGAACTATTTTTTGTAAACAATACATTGAACAATTTTTTTTTTTGAAGAACGACAAACTTTATTAAGCCAAAAGCAAAATACAAATGCAGAGGCAGGAATAAAATCTCAGAGGATAATCATGATCCACTGAGTAGAACCACCAGCCTATGCATAAGACAACACACTCAAATAGGACTCAAATATCAACTGTTGCTTGGCAGGAGCAAGCGAAGAGCAATGGTAAGCCTTAGCGATTCTAGCTTATGCGTCCTGAAGGACAACTGCATGAGGAATATCTAAACCCTGAAAGATACATAATCTTCTACGCTTTCAGATGGACCACAACAAACATCCTGATGCTAAATAAAATGCTTGGCTCCACAACGTATTCCAAGTATCCGAATAAATAACCAAAAGCACTTGCTGACTTGTCAATGTCACATAAAAAAGAGAAAGCAATTCAGACCGAACAGCCTGGAGATGATCACATGAAAAGAAACAATGCTCAATGGTCTCGTCCCTTTGCTTGCACAGTGGGCAGAGTACTGACGCTCAAGGATCAAATATATGGACAAGCACATTCACACAAGGGCATCTATGAAGAATCTGCCACCAAAGCACAACCACCTTAGGATGGAGTAGTTTATCCCAAGCCCAAGTCCACATACGTCTCCAACTAGGAGGTGAGAGCTGAAGGGACCACTTAGTGGATGGCGGAAGGATATCACCATTGACAAGTAACCTATACATAGAGTTCACAAGCCTATGCTCGTGAACACTTTGGTGGGAAACCCACATGCACCCTTCAATAGCCTCTGGAGCAACCAATGACAGAGCACTAGCAACCTTTTGCCAAATAGGTCTGTCCCATCAAGACAATAAGAATTTTGTTTGAAATGTCGCTAAGTGGCCAGAATCATATCATGTCATAACTGTCAAGATTCCTGCTAACCTCCAGCGCCGTTGAGTTAATGGATGAACTGAGGCACAAAGCGGAAGATTATTTTCCACAGGTATCTACCAACAAGGGGCACTCAACTAATGACATGCAACAAGATCAATACGAAATAAGGTCCATATTGTCTCTCAAGGCTCTAGCAAGCCTTTCAAAAAAGGGGAGGCATTAGGAAAAGGGCATAGCTGATAAAAGAGACCTCAAGGAAGAAGAGGTTTTAACGAAGCTTTCCCAAAAGGAACACAATGTGCAAGTGACTGCTTCACCAATCGCACTCCATGTGAGTCAACCATATCCTTAAGGATCCTCCAAATGAACTTAGAAATGAGAATCTTACTCTGCAGATGGAAGTCTGTTATACCCAAAACCACCTGCAAATTTTGGCCTAGTGCAATTGGACCATGCAACCTTGACCACAGCATGCTCCTCAGTCCCACTCAAAATAAAATTACAGACAATGGTAACAATCACCTGAAATTTTGACTGAGAAGTCAGAAGAGCAGAGGTCATATAGATGTGGAAATTACTTAAAACATGCTTATCAACAGTTATTCGCGCTGACAGAGAGAGCTTAGCAGTATTCCACCAAAACAAATGCTTTTGCAACCCTTCTATGATAATATCCCAAGCATCGGAGGTAGAAATATGAATGCCCACAGGAATACCAAGAAGTTTAATAGTCTTCCCATGAGGAAGCACCTTCGAAGGAAAATCAACAACACAAGGAGGCACAACCCCATCAAGCGTCCATAATGCAGAACACTTTGGCCAACCAACAAGAACTCCAGATGCTAAAGAGAAAATATCAAGAAGCTTTGCATTCTGAAGATTGTCCGCATCAACAACAAGAAAGAGGAACGTGTCATCAGCATACTGATTACAAATTTCCTGTGAACCATCCTCCATACTCAACCCCTGCACTATCCCATCCTGCACGGCCTTATCAAATAGCTGTGAGAGGACCTCAGCTACTATTGTGAACAAAAGTGGAGCTAATGGGCATCCTTGGCAAATACCCCGCCGAACCGAAAAAACAGTGGAGGGTTCCCCTGAAATAATACAGTAGATCATGCCGTGATATGGAGCTTCATAACATCACTGGTGAACTGCTGACCAAAGCCCAATGTTAAGAGGTTTTTTTTCGAAAATTCTCAATCCACACTGTCATATGCCTTGGCAAAATCTAATTAAGATAGACTATACGCTGACCTTTCAATCTGACCCAATACATACCCTCATAAGTAGCAGCAAGATCGTCTAACTTGTCTACATATAATATAACATGTCTTCTGTAGCAAAACTTCTATGTCAAGCCAAAACTGAATCTTCAACTAAACTTTTTCTAAGAAACTAAATGTAATGTAGATTTAGATTCTGTTTTTTCCTCATAATATTGATGAGAGCCCTGCATGCAAGAGAACATGTATTAAAACATGCATAATCAAGCAATTGCTACTACTCCAAACAGAAAATAGAAATTAATCAAGTACATACCTTTTACGCTAGAGATTTATAACGTGCTATGCATTCACACTTAACTCCCGTTACCACTTATAAAAATTTGGTCACATGCACTATTCAAAGTGCATTGACCCCAATACTGTAGGAGGTGAATGCATTTCTACACAACACATAAAACTGTATATCTTTAGTTCTTAAAGGGATCGATCTGTCTAGAAACAACCGACATGGTTCAATCCAATGTTACAGATATCAACCAGAATCCAAATCTAGCACTTTCGGCTTTGGATTTTTTCCTTTTCTAAATATTGGAGTTTTCTTTATATTTGTCCACAAAGAACTGTCTATAATAGACCCAATATTTTGACCATTCCTATGAGCTACGTCTCCTTACAAAGAAATAGAAATTCTCTATTTCACCCTACACGGTAAGTTGGTTTAATGGACTTTCTACATTCAAATGCATGCATTTTTAACCTGTTTGTATCTAGAATGGATTAACAATAATCCCAAGATTCTGCATTTTCCTCTAATTCGATGTTGTCTCATCATTTTCTTGGATTTTCATCTAGATTCTTTATTGCTATGATCTCTGCTACCATAAGCTCAACATTTCCTCATTTTGTGTCACCCGTTCAACTATAATATCTCAGGCACACCTAACAAACACAACATCTGATCAAGAAGAAATGCTCCGAAGGCATTTGTTCTAAGGTAAGCCTTATAACAACTAGTAATGGTGCCCGACATTGCCGGGCTTTATTAGTGGATCTATACAAAGATGAAGAGAATGAAAATGGAAACGGGGAGAAAGAAATAAAATAGAGAGTAATATTTGATGCCTTATTATATGGTATAGCATTTTGATGTAACATCAAGTTCCATGTACTAAGTCTACATTACGTTTGCAATTTGAGAGAGGGAGGGAGGGAGGGAGGGGGAGGGGGAGGGACATTTTTGGAAATGTTCAATTTCTTATTGCCTAACAATAAATCATATCTACTCCACTCCGACAAATGTTATTTCATACATTTGTCCTATTGCCTAACATGTCCACATATACCAAATGGGAGGAGCGAAATGAAGTTTAGGTTTTAAGATAGTGAAGTGGTAGACATGGATACTTTAGGTGTGTGCAATAGAAGGGTTGTGCTTCAAGACTGTAGGGGAAGATACGTATAAATTACGATAAAATAGTGTGAGATTGTGGTAAATTTCTATTTCGATAAAAGTATTGGACATAGCCCAAATCAATACTCCTAAAGTAAAAGCTCCATTTCTTCCATTCTTTAAAAAGCTTAACACATAGAATGTGATTGAATAGGTACATTATTCCATAGAATGTTATTTTGTTCAATATAAAATTAGTAAAATTAGGAGAATAGTTCCAAAAGTAGATGAAATGTTACAAATTCAAATTTCTGAGTATTTGATGGCACGATTCGATTCCCTTCAATAGTGAGGTCTGATTTGTACATGAAATGTGGCAGCATTGTTCAGATTGGCTACAAACAAAGTGCTCTACAATACACATTTGTCGGTAACACATGCTAGATAAATCTCAAAAGCATAAACATAACAAGCGAATTAAATGCACTCAATATTCGCCTCAATTGTGACCACCATGGCTAAGCATTATACATGCTATCAACCTAACTAACAGTCCAACTAATATCTTATTATGGAAGATGTAATATCTCTTATATATAGTATTGAGTTCATTAATGGGCTATAAGCATTATACATCCTACCAATTTAATAATTAGTTGCAATATATTATGGAAGAAAATGTCCCTTAACATGACAATTAGAACAACCATGGCCCATTTGACTGCTTTTATTGATTTGCTCTTGGCCATCTCCATCAATCATATTGATTTTATTCCAACGAGGTAAGAGTATCTTCAACCCTACTAGCTTACCAAAGCAATTTTTTTTCATCTTGAAAATTTTAAAGGCAACTCTACCATGTTGTTATAAAGATAAACTCAAATTTGCTTCATGGTGCAAAACATAGTAAAAATAGAATAGAATTAATTCTTATTGTCCACGGAGACCAAATGACCTATGAGACAAAAACAAAAAACAGAGTGAAAGCCTATTCATCGTCGTGATTAAAAAATTCCAAGGACGAAAACAAGATGTGAGCACGAAACTAAGGCCAACATCCCATCGATCCGGACACATGGATCGCCATTCTAGAATGGGACGAAAGCATGCATGTTTTGCATGCATCTCACGAGCGCATGCCCGTTTTGGTTGGGAGTTCGCTATTTTAGCGCCGTTTCGCCCGACTTCTCTCCGCTTCCCTCTTCTCTCTCGCCAGCACCTTATTCTCTTTGATTGTTTCCGTGGGGGGGCTTCTTCACGCCCGGTTTTGGCCAATTGGCGTTTCTTTCATGTTGTCCGTTTCTCGGCTTTAGCCTTCATGACGCGGACCTTCGGCCCCGATCCTAGTTTGTTAAGGAAGTCCTTTGGTATTGGTGGTTTGTTGGTTTCATGCGAGTCCCATTCTAGAATCCCCCATCGATCCGAGACATCGGATGCCATTCTAGAATGGGGACGAAGCATGCATGTTTTGATGCATGCGGCGGCATGTTTTCGTTTTGGTTGGGAGTTCGCTATTTTAGGGCAAAGCGCGTTTACCTTCGACTTCTCATCTTCTTCCTCTCTTCTCTCGCCGGTGATCTTATTCTCTTTGAACCCACCCTCCCCCTTCTTTGTTATTGTATTTTTATCATTGGCACGTGTCATCCCCTCCACTCGGAGGTTTGGTTTGTCTTGTTGTTTTGTTGGTGATGTGCGTGCAGTTAGTGTTGGCGGCATCTGTTTCCGACTTTTCCATTCGTGGGTTTTGGGAGCGCATTTTATGCCTTTACGTTTGTCCAAGCCTTTGTCCGGGGCTTATCACTAGGGTTTTTCCTCAAAACCCGAAGGGCTGGGTTTTTAATCCTTGATAAGCTTTTGGCGGTACTACCAGTTTCTATTAGCATTGTATTTTGTTGGGGTCCAAATGATATAATTGGATTTTCCCTTTTATTTTTATGGGTAGTTCATGATGTGCGGCTACCCACTATCCACCATTGTAGAAAATCACGAGATGAATGAGAAGCAAGTCTAAGTCGCGGTTTGTTGGTTTCATGCGAGTCCCATTCTAGAATGGCAACGAACATGAAAAATGTGAAGAGGTATACAAATTGAACACCTAATTTACAACCATAGGACACAAGTTTACCAAAAAAATGTTTGGGCACTTCAAAGTTTCCCATGAACTTTCGTGACTTATGTGGCACTTGCCTTTGCACAACGAACTAACAAAAAAAAAAGTGCATATAAAATGTAGCCATTGCATCTAAAAGCCTAGAAAGTCTTACATTCATAATCATTTCTACTTGCTAACCTTGACTTTGTTACCAAATTGCATATGCCATGCATGCATGTGCCATATTTGTTGCATGTATTATCGATGCAATACTTCTCCTTTCTTTTCAGTTTCCAATGCATTAAAGAAACAAAAAGCAATTTCCAATGCTATAGGCAAACAATATACAATGGTTTAAAGTTATTTTTATTAACATTGGTATATATCTACCATTTTGGACTTCATTTTTCTCGAGTAGATCTCTACTTGCAGATATAAAGTTGAACCAAACAATGATTGAATCAGTTTCAGTAAATTCAGAGTGCATATGATGGTGACCGGAGAGCCAAGGAGAAGAGAGGAAGAGAGTGAGTGGAACACTAAGACAAGAGATGAACTTAGGGAGCAAGGAGGAGTAGAATAGAACATGAGCTTCAGGAAGGCTAATTTGAGCCATACACGAGGTTCAGGAAGGCACTTTGAGTCGTACGTTCCAGGTTGATATGTTCCTGTTTACCAAGCGGGATCTGGGTGGGATAGCACGGATAAGAAGATGTAACATCAAACCCAGCTACCAGGTACCCCACCAACATGGAAATGACATTGTTGTGATCTAGAATTATGTAGAAGAAATTATGACCCACATAGGTGCACACGTCTTTTACTAGAATATGAAATATTGGCAACAAAGTATACGACGGCAGACGCAAACAATAAAAAACAAACAAACAATTTAGGGCAATTCGCTGGACTTTATTTCCCGGAAAGGGCTCCCCATTTTCTGCCCCAGAATTCCGACTCTCGGCCATTCTGGGCACACATAGCTCGTGCCTTCCGTAACCGAGAACGCTTAAGTGCCGATCAACCGGATTAGTTGACCGGAATGGTTAGATTCATGCTTCTTCTTTTCGCTTTGTATACCTGTTTTTGGGTTGTTTCCTGCCTTGCTTCTTTTGGATCCTTCCATGTCTAAACCCCGCAACTAGCTTCCATTTGACCTCGGTTTTGTTGGATCTGGTCCACAATGCTGCACGTTTCTTCCACACATTGCTTTGTAATTGGAAACTCCGGTACCGGAAGGCCATTTCCGGAGTTTCATTGATCAGGGATCTGGACTGAACGCTTAGTAAATCGCTGTGTGTTGCGGCGAAATTTTGTGATTTAGCTCTTCAAATAGTAAATTGGTGTTTCCAGCAGCATTTTGATATGGCTTTGAATTTGGCTGCCTTAATTCCCTGAATATGGCTCAAAAAAGACTGCGGGCATGTTGTCAAAGTTACGTGTTTATTATATTTTGGCCTAAAACAGAATGGGCAGATGACAAAGGCCTCTGATCTTTTCCTCGAGGATAGTATCGTTGCTTCACAATCGATTTGTTAGGGTTTTAGGTTACATTTGGTGGATCACAGCGCTGGAATTTAAAGGATGCCAAAAGGTGGAGCGTCTTCCGCCAGACATCTACTTGATCCTTCACCACGTACACCAGGTGAAAGCTCATATCCTGATTGGGTTTTAACAGAGCAGCCTAGGCAGACTTTGAGCCAGGCCTTTGCAACCGACCCCTTTGATGGAGCTTCTACTTCGGGTTCTACCAATGAAGTTGTTGAATCAGATGCAAATCAAGTTCAATTGGTAAATTCTTTCCAGAAAGCTATTCCTATTTCTAAAGAGCCTTCATATTATAAGGATCATGGTGTCCCAGTTTCTGCGTCCACAACAGACTTTTCTCAGCTCAATGATCAACCTCATTTAAGATCTGAAGAAATTCCAAGACTTGTGAGAACTAGCTCCCAAGTAAATTATCTAACAAGTGTCCAATCGCGCCCATACAGATTCAGTTCATTGGACCTAGATAAGGCACACCCTAATGCACACTTCCAAGAAGTTGCACAGGACTTGAGGTTTTCCAAGAGGGATAATGAACGTTCAATACGTTTGAATTCATCGGAGACAATTGTGCGGCTGAGTTCTGCATCCCTCAAGGGCAGTCAAAAAGAAGCGGTGAATCAGAGAGTGGTTTATATTAACAATCCAGAGCGCACGAATGAAAATTTTGAGTTGGCTGGAAATACGGTTCGCACAAGTAAATATACTTGGTATTCATTTATTCCTCGCAATTTATTTGAACAGTTCCACAGATTAGCATATATATACTTCCTTATAATTGTAATCCTCAATCAAATTCCTCAACTGGCAGTCTTTGGTAGAACGGCATCTCTTTTCCCCCTTGTTTTTGTGCTTGTTGTGACAGCCATCAAAGATGGTTATGAAGATTGGCGCAGATTCCGTTCTGACAAGAAGGAAAAATAATAGATTAGCACAAGTTTTTCAAGATGGGGAATATATGCCAAAGAAGTGGGAAGCATATTCAGGTTGGGGATATGGTCAAAGTGATGGCAAATGAAACAGTTCCATGTGATATAGTGTTGCTTGGAACAAGTGACCTAGTGGAGTTGCATATGTTCAAACGACAAAACCTAGATGGCTTAATCCAATTTAAAATCAAGATATTCTCGCCAAGAGACCTTAATGAAACATCCTGAGTTGGGCGCTATTAGTGGCACCGTTCACTGTGAGCATCCAAACAGAAACATTTATGAGTTTACGGCTTTTATGGATTTTGAAGACATGCATATTCCATTAGGACCAAACAACATTGTGCTTAGGGGCTGTGAACTTAGAAATACATCGTGGATAGTAGGGTAGTGGTATATGCTGGTTCGAGACAAAGCCATGCTCAACAGCTCGGGTGCACAGTCAAAACGGAGCAAGTTGGAGTCCAAAATGAATCGCTAAAACACTTTGGCTTTCTATTTTTCTGCTTATCATCTGTGTTGTGGGAGGTTTAGGGATGGGCTTATGGGTGGCCAGACATGATGATGAGCTGGACAACCTTCCATATTATGGTCGTAAAGGAGAGGATGATGATGGTAAGTATACCAATTACAGATATTATGGAACTGCTGGAGAAGGAGTTATTAGCTTTCTTAGTTGCATTATCAGATTCCAGATCATGATTCCTATTTCACTCTATATCTCAATGGAGGTTGTCCGTGATAGGACAATCTTATTTTATGATCAGAGATAAAGAATTATTCCATGTAGAGTCTGGTTCAGCTTTTACAGTGTCGGGCACTTAATATTAATGAAGACTTGGGACAGATCAAGTATGTTTTACAGACAAAACAGGAACATTGACAGAAAACCGGATGGAATTTCATACAGCCAGTATTAATGGTATTAATTATAACAATGCAAAGGTCCAAACAGATCAAATGGAAGCTGATGAGCTTAAGAAAGGTGTGGTCCATTTATTTATTTAATTGGTTGAATGCTTAAATATTATAAGGGTTTGTTCCTAATTAGGAACATGGCGTGTTTGCAGATATCAAATAAAACATGGAGGCCAAAAGTAGGGTCAAAGGTTGATGCCAACTTGGTGCATGTCTTGCAAGGATTTGCAAGTGAAGAAGAAAAAAGGCTGTTCATGATTTCTTTCTGGTTTTAGCAGCATGTAATACAGTAGTACCAACACACGCAAGTAGGTCAGCTTCTGGCCAACTTGATATGCAAGCTGCTAGTGCAGGTGAAGTAACCTCAGATGAGATTGAGTACCAAGGTGAATCTCCAGATGAACAAGCACTCAAGCAGTGCAGCGGCTGCTCATGGATATACACTGGTTGAACGATCGCCAGCCTGCGATTGTTATTAACGATTTGGTGAAACGCAACGGTATGTTGTTAGCATTCAGGCATCTTAGACTCTCTTGAAATTACTAACTAGTAAACTCTTCGGTGCTTAGGTATGAATTACTTGGAATCCATGAGTTTGACAGTGTGCGCAAGCGTATGTCAGTTGTTGTTCAGTGCCCTGATAAAACAATTAAAGTCTTATTGAAGGGAGCAGATGCAACCGTCTTGGACATTGTCCATAAACCAGATGCATTTGATTTTACCAGCTAATGTGTTTTTACCTGAGAAACTTGAACAAGTCTGGGACTCCACAATTAACCACTTAGATGTATATGCTAGAGCAGGGTTGCGAACTCTTGTAATTGCATCAAGAGATCTTGGTGAAATAGAACTTGAGAACTGGCAGTTCAAGTATCAGGAAGCTAGCGTTGCATTGATTGATCGTGTGGATAAGTTAAGAGAAGCTGCAAATGTCGTAGAGCATAGCCTGACACTTATAGGAGCTACTGGTATTGAGGACAAGCTGCAGGAGGGGGTGCCAGAAACAATAGCTTCACTAAGGGAAGCTGGCATGAAGCTATGGGTATTAACAGGTGATAAGCAGGAGACTGCTATCTCTATTGGGTATTCTTGTCTACTTCTGACACACCACATGGAGCAAATTATTATCAATGCTACTACTAAAGATGCATGTTTAAAAGCCTTAGAAAATGCTAAGGAGAGAATTGAGCTAACGCTTGAGAAGAAATATAGTGTGATGAAGAGGAGCAATGTTGCAAATGATGAAGATGAGAAAGTTAGCCATGATGTTAAGTCAGGAAGCAAGTTCTTGAAAAAGGAGGAATTTGCACTCATTATTGATGGAAACAGCCTTGTTCATGCCCTTGCTAAAGATTTGAAGGATAAGGTAATTGAAATATCATTTTGTTACAAATGCTGTGAGCACGCGTCTTATTTCATTCCGTTCCATGCAGCTGTTTGAACTGGCTGTGGCATGTCAAGTTGTTGTATGCTGTAGAGTTGCACCCTATCAAAAGGCCGGCATAGTGGCACTAGTCAAGGAACGGGCCAATGAAATGACTTTAGCGATTGGAGATGGTATGTATGGATGGAGATTTGCTACTTAAAATGATTGCTTTGGATTCTTATCCACTTGTACTTTGGCTTTATCAGGTGCAAAATGATGTTGCAATGATCCAGATGGCAGATGTTGGTGTCGGATAAGCGTAAAGAAGGCCGTCAAGCAGTCATGGCATCAGACTTCGCGAATTGCACAGTTTAGGTTTCTCAAGCGATTATTTTTGGTTCATGGTCATTGAACTATCAGCCGGCTAGCCTACATGGTCCTATACAACTTTTTATCGCAAATAATGCTGTCTTTGTTATGATGCTCTTCTGGTACACTATAATGTTACAACAAGCTTGTCTATTTGCACACTATTTTCTTTCTGCTTATTATCATGTGCTGTTGCAGGTATATACTATACACAGCATTTTCCTCGCAGTCGGCACTTTTTGACTGGAATCTTGTATTTTATTCTCTTTTATATACATCACTTCCAACAATCGTAGTTGCAATTTTTGATAAGGATGTGCACCAAGACACTTTACTCAAATATCCTCCCTTTATGGTGCTGGGCAGAGGGGATAGTTATAACTTGCGTTTATTTTGGTTGACCATGGCAGACACGTTGTGGCAAAGTCTGGTCCTGTTTTATGTTCCCTATCTCACATATTGGGCTAGCACCGTGGAAATATGGGGGCTTGGGAGCTTATGGCAAATTGCAGTAGTCTTGTTGGTTAATTTGCATTTGGCCATGGATATACGGTGCTGGAACTGGGTGATGCATAGCGTGGTATGGGGTTCTATTGCTGCTACATACATCTGTCTCCTTATATTGGATTCTTTAACATCAGAGGGTTTCATTCAACATTATTGGTATGCTTCTTTTTGCCATTCGTTTTCTGGGGTTATTATTTTACTGCTTCTTTTAATTGTGGGAAAATTTGCAGGTCTATTTATCACATTGCTAACACAGCAGAATATTGGTTTGACATACTTTTGATAGTGGTTCTTGCCCTCTTGCCTCGGTTCTGCTTCAAAGTAATTCTGCAGCGTTTCTGGCCCACTGACATACAGATAGCCTTTGAAGCAGAGAAGATATCACTGACAGGCGGTGAACGGCCAGAGATTGAATTACAGTCAGCCAATGCATCAATTTAACCAACTTTAGTTTTTGGGGTCTATCACATACTACAGCTATCTGCAGCGCATTGCATGCACATGTTTTTTTTGGGGGTGAGGGGGGGACATGTATAGGTTGCAAAAGCAACTCCTTGTTCACAAATAGAATAATGTACATTAAATTATTAAGGAGAACTGTAATATAGTCACTGGATATAGCATCGGATTGTAAAGATGCATCCAACATTTTTTTTTAAGCCAATTCATTGTACTGCCGGATGGAATGAAGCACACCCTTTTATAAAAGAAAGTTTCCGATTGTCTATGGAAGTGAATGTTCCAGATGGTAGGGGACAAATTACTAATTCCTTTGTTAGAGGCAAGCTCGGCCCTAGCTATAATGGACGAAAAAAAAAATTGCGTAAAAATTTGCTAAAGTGGGCCAACCACAAAAACCTATTCTATTCTATTCGCCTACTCGCATTTTGTTAACACAGCAAAAGCAAAAAAAACAAGGGCCATCTAGCAAAGCCATTGAGTCTCAACAAAAAGTCAGGGCCGTACACGTGGCAAGCAGGGTAGAACGCCTGTGCATGATTTGACAAGTGCAGCTTTGCCACAATGGAAAGCTCGCCGGAATAGAAAGCTTACAGCTATGGCAAGGGAGAGGACGCAAAGAATTGAGACGCGAGAGCAGAGAATGGGTATCGGTTTTATGACTACTTCATGTCATCCGGTAGCAAGCGCATCCTAAACAAATTTGCTTCAGTCTCCAAAGCTCCTGATGAAAAATAGCAACAACAACAATCGTCTCACATGAGAATACCGGATTTTAACTAATCGAGCAAGAAACCCCTTGCCAAAGATGACGCCTCCAAGCAAAGAGGCCCACTGAACAGAACAGAGAACCCTACATAACTTAGAAGCCCCAGAGGAAGCAACAAGCCGAAACAAAGATCAATTAGTGTCTATTTATCTCAGAATAAATTCAATCGTTGCAACCTCGCCTACCTAAGGGTTCGCTTTGCATTTTCAAGAATCCAATTCGCCTCCGGATGGTTGCAGCAATTTTTAATGGCGACACAACAAGAAAAGCGAGAGCAGGAGGGCAAGAACTAGTGGATTGCTCCTTCCCGACCAAGCTCTTAAAAATAAGTCACGAAACCACTGGAACTAGAACTTAAAATAGAAACCCCCACAGGCCTCCCAACAACACGTCGCAGGAATGCAAATCCGACGGACAGGAGTTTTTCCCCAAAAATGCCCTCAGGCCGGGAAACCTACACCTACTGACAAAGAGCATCGGTCATAACCGCTTAAAAACTAAATGTGGCACCATATATCCTGTTTGGGTTGCCCCTAAGACAAACCCTCGCTTCTCATGGTGGATGGGCATATTCTAGGAGTATACTAGCATATGCTTGGATTCCCTAAAACCCGCCTAAATCTGCTGTTCCAGGTTATTTGCGCATTCCGTCGGACATGCATTTGATCACTTCCTATTCACTTTGTTGAAGATTTACAACTGTTGGGCAAATTCCGGGGTAGAGAAGATTTGTTCCAGAGACTTTCTGGTTGAGTTAGCGCATTACAGGAAAAATTCCGGTAGATTTTTATGCATATTTATATAAGAGTAATACAAATTTCCGATTGGGAATTGAAAATATCCGACTATTTGATGAAAAAGAGAGAAAATTTCCGATTAGGTTTAAAAACTTTGCCCAACACTCAAGGCTACAACTGAAAAGCTGGAAAAAACCTAAAATGCGGGCGACAATGGTAGAAAAATGTCGGACTCAGCAAAATAAACGATGGTGTTGGAACACGTTGTAAAGGCTTAACAAACATACATATCAAAAGATGTTGTTGGCCTGATTAGTGTTACCAAACCCTATAATTTAGTTGCCAGTTTTAGCAATGCTCTGAATAGAGGACAGGTGTGATGCCATATCGGTGGCCGCATTGCCTCTTCCATGGAGTTAGGAACTCCTTTCCTTTTGTTCAGATTGTAGCCCATTTTGGAATTTAATTCAATCGATGCTGTTTGTTTTCAGATGGACCCAAAATATATATATATCTTGGATTTTTTCTCAGGCTTCTTCTCGGCAGATTTAGGAGCATTGTTCTTGGCCTCCTTGCCCGCCCATGATGGACTAAGAAATCTCCTTGCCCTCCGTGCAGGTTTAAGGATTTGAAGGTCGGATTTGCAGGCCGGATTTGGGCGATGGCCTTTGGCCCTGATCGTTGAATGCATGTTACTTTTTGTTGCAGAGGGACTCTTAAAGCATAAACTGCGTCAGAATTGACTGTACGCATACATCTGAGCTTGGTGGGAACGAGCAGATTTGCCGGTCCTCTCTAAAAAGAATTGCAAGCAGATTTTGCTTGATTGAGAAGTAGGTTTTCAATCCATGATTTAATTGATAGATTCCCTTAATTGATTTCTTTGATTCAAAGCATGTGCTGGTTGTGGTTGTGTAAAAAACATGAGGCAAACAAAGGTTCCATGTGGTCCTCATTGGCTGAGTTGAAGCTTGCTGTAAAGAATCATGCAATCTCACATCACATGTGATTAAACACAAAAAGAAGAAAGCAGTAATTACTAATTACCAGCTATAACATTGGTCATATTAATAGATGCTATGTTCATTGTGGAATGCTATGACAGGGGATGATTATCTTTTGATTGTTTGCACCTCCTCGGACCAGGGTTGGAAAGGCTGTCCTTACCTTTTTTTTGAATTTTTGAAGGTCACTGCAAAAACTAGACTTCCAAATTGCATGTTAGTCCAAAAGTAACAATGGATAAGTTTAAATTTTTTTCCCCATTAAAATACCTAAAAGTAACAATGCACCTGCAATATTTATAACATATTTTTTACTCTCATTTCGTAACAAAATGGCCGATTTTGGATTTGTTTGTTGGAGGAAATTTTGGCAGTACTAATTGAATGCCATTCTATTAAACAATAATTCTATTCTATGATATGTTATTCTTTTCTTTAATTTTTTATTTCTTTGTATATGGTACATTGGTGATATGTATGGGATTGCCATACATATATTTTCTTTTTCTCAAATATATCGCTAAAAACGTTAAATTAATATAGGGGTATTAGTGCATGGCTAAGCAAAAAATAGACTTTTTATTGCATGCCTATTTTTTTCTTGACTTTCATTTTGCAAGGCTATGTGAAATGTAGACTTGTTTTCGAATGTCTATTTTCTTTTAGACTTTATTTTGCATTGTAAAAAGGGTCTTGCAAGGCCTGCAGCCTTCAATTTCCAACCCTGCCTCAGACATTAACCTTTTCGTATTTCTTTTCCTGGTTAGTCCATGTATTCCATACATTATTAATTGCCTAAATCCAAATGCCATCGTATATTTAGAGCCTATGTGTTTAGATTGTAAAAATATGCAATCTTGTTTTCTTCCCTTTTTCCACGGTAGTCTTATTACTAAAAGTCACATATTTTATCCAATAATGTTTGGCCACCTATTGTCTTAAAAATAAATCATTTTTCCACTATAAAAATAAGATATGTCTTATTTAGGTTCGGAATAGGTTTGGATACCAAATGGAGTCTTATTTTATTCCGGGGGATTTTCGCCGCCATAAAATAAGACACCTAGTCTTATTTGGATAAAGAACTAAAAATAACTAGAATAAGACGTGTCTTATTTTTTCATACTTTTCCACTAGTATTTTTGTGATGTCATATTTTATGACTACCATGCAGTGGAAAAGTAAGTTTAAGTTTGTGTGTCTCATTTTTAGCCCTGGAGTCACAAATGGTGTCGTATGTTATATATGACAGCCATATTTTGCGACTAGTGTGGAAGAAGGGCCAAGAGAGCAATGCTCTAGGATGTGCTTTCTTTGATTAGGTTGATAGATTATGTATAAGGGAAAATCTCCCCCGAGAATATTCTGGAGGATAATCCGCGAGTGCGTCCGCCACCGCTGGCGGCGCCGCCTCACGGATTATCCTCCAGAATATTCGAGGAGGAGATTTCGCTGTGCATACTACCACGCCAGTTGGGATTACGTACATTACGTGGCCTCCATGTCACGGCCACGTCACCTAGCTTTATAATGTTCCTTTTTTTTTCATTACTTTTCACAGAGCTCCTGACTATGGCGGATGTAGACATCTTGCTGGAGTTCCTTGTGATGGCGCTTGGCCTGTAATTCGTGGCGCTTGACGTGTAAATGACGGCAGAGGTATGCTAGAGTGTTGTTAGCCCTGTAAATAGTGGCGATGGTGATTATTTTGGTGTTTTGTGTAGACATTTTTTTTACTTTGGTGTCGGTGATGCTTGCATGGCTGCGAGACTTGTTTCTTAGCATCTTGGCGATCTTTGCAGTGAAAATTTACTGGCCGATCTTTCCCGTGAGGCTTCGTTGGCCGGTTTTATGTTATTTAGGGCCGATTCTTACTTATGTTTGGTCTTAAGGGATATCTGGCCAATCTTGGCGAGTTTTCGGTCCGAGTTTAGATCTTTGGCTATCTGTGATGATTTTATCCAAGTTTGCCCGAGTTTATTCGATCTTTAGCTGAGTTTATACAATCTTTCGTGATCTTTTGGTTGGTCTTTGGTGATATTTATTGATCTTTGTCTGATCTTAGCTGCTTATTTCTACTGGCCGAATTCAGAGTATGAATTCCCTTATAGTTTATTTCAAGATGGATTTTTGTTTGATGGTGTTTTTGTTGTTGAGTAGAATGGCTCAGAATCCAAGCATTTCACAGCCATCATTTAGAGTTCTACTTCTGGCAGTAATGTCTGATGTTTGTCGCAGTTTTATCCCTTTGCGGTAGCCTGTTTGATCTTTTGTGGCAGTGTAATCTGTTTTGACAAAATCTCTGTGACAGAGAAAAACCTGCTCAGTTTTTGTGGCAGTGTAATCTGTTTAATGATAAACTCTTGTGAAAAGCTCTTGAGAAATATTTGAGCTGATAAACTTTGTTGTGAATTTCTTCAAAACCTTGTGAAGTTCTATAAATTGTTGTTGTGAACTTTGAGGTGATAAACTTTGTGGTGAATTTTCTATAGTCTGTTGTGAGTTTCAAGGTAAGTTTTGTAAAGTGTGTGTGAATTTAATGGTATGAATTGAAATTAACCTGAAGGTTGAGGTAAAATTATCAGAAATAATTTGACACCAAAATAATAGTAATCCCAAGCGTATATTATGAGATTTTGATAGGAGAGTAGCTTTTGTTAGGTGTGACTTAGTTTAGGTGTTGTTACAGATTGGCTTATAAGGTCTTTAGACAGTTCTATTGCCTGCAATGCAGTAATAGATACAATGGAATTCAGTAGTGAGCATGCCATTGATCACGTCTCAACCTTGAGACAAATTCACCATTAGTAGTTGCCACTTTTATTCAGCCAAGACATCTCTCTCCCACTAGCGCAACACAATGGATGTTTCAGAATTGGGCAATCCTCAGATAGAAACTAGAGGCTTCTTTATGCAGCTACATTGAAACTCTGTTCGTGGATGCCGTTTTATTTGTCCTTGCACAAAGTTAGGCTTTAAATTGCTGCCATTCATTTTAAAAAAATTAACATGCAAAGAAGTTGTGCTACTTTAGATATATGCAATTCATTTCTCCCAAGTACGTAAGCATTGAGCCCCTCTTCAGATAGTGTTTTTCTTGAACTCGGGGATAATAATGGTCGCTCCTATTGATCATTGACAATCTACCAGAGACTCTAATCAGAGATATATATTGGCAGCATTTTCATGTATATAAGATTTGTATGATGCCACCATCAATTATGTCATTATACCTTCATAAATTAGCATGCCAATGGTTATCCCTCATATTTGAGCTAAACCAGTTGACATCCTCTCAATCATGCTATGTTATGACTGGTGTTTTAGAATTTGTTAGAGATTACAATAGAAGATTATGTTTGACCTTCAGAAGGATATATGACTGTAAATCTTATGAATTGTTATGATGAGTATAAATGTTCTGAGTTACATGTGATTCACTATGTGGAATATAGGCGCCCTTAATAACTATGTGCAATAAACCTGTTTAGGATACAAATCTGAAAGCCATAAAACAAACCATAAAAAAAACAAATTAACTAGAAGAGGTGGAACTTGTCGGCTATGGATGAATTGGTAGAACATGTAAATTGGCTGTTGGCTGGTAGTTCAGTTGGAGTTGGAACATGGATACTTGGAGGTAGAATATAAAGGGGCCTGATCTCCAATGGGTCATCTTGATTGATCTTTGGAGGATCGGCCTCCAAATAAAAGGAGATTCTCTCCAGTGAATGTTGGCGTAGTGAAAGGGGGATGCTCTCCAGTGAATGTTGGCGTAGTGTGCAGGGAAGCAGTATAACCAAATAGGGTCAATTTTCGTGATCAATTGCCTTCCAAGCTTAAGGTATTGTTTGTGGTGGGTGGTAGTAAAACCTGTACTGAAAGTCTGTGAATTGCTCTTTAGTAAGCAAATTGACACGAGTGATCATAAACCTATTTAGGATACATATAACTGGGTGTAAAATCGCTAGTGGGGTACAACTTTTGGCGAAACATTTAAGCACTTTTAAGTGCTGAAACTCGCGGACGTCGAAGCCCGTCACACCCTTCTCCCTCCTTTTCCCCTGGGCGTGAAAACTCAGATCAGTGTTTCACTGTTGATGATGGAGGCATGGAGCGCGGATGATTTTCACAGCATCAGAGGTCTGTGCAATTCGGGGGTGAAGCCCCACGAGGAAGAAACTTGGTTGGAAAATAATGTCACGGATCGAGATTGGGATTCTGTTTGGACAAAGAAGTTGAACAAGGAAAAGATAAAATGGCACTGTGCAAAGGAGCATCTTCAAGAGAAGTTGGAAACACTCTGCCGAAAAATCTACAAGAATTGTCACAACAAAGAAGTAAGAAAGCAACTGGCCCTTGCTTTTGCGTTTGAAAATTGCACTAGATCAATAGTTGCACCTGAGGAACACAAAGTAAACGGGCCGCATTTCATTCGTGCAATGCCAAAGATACCACAACAATAGACAAATAAAAACAGAGGCAGATGTTGTAGCACATGTTAGGAAAACTGAAATGAAGGCAAAGCCAAAGGTGGCAGCTGGATCAAATGAGATCAGTGCATGTGATGAAAACATAAAAACCTTAGAGAATGCAGTACAGGAGATTGGAAAATCAGTTTTACTTATCATAAAGAATCGGAAGCAAGATGGGAAGTGAGCTGAAAGGCAATGAGAAGGCCTCCGAATTACAGAAAATGATGTTGGAAGAGGCGAGAACAGATTTTAAGACAGCCACAAATGATTTGGCTACAAAAGCGGGGAGGAGTTCAAGCTTAATCCAAACTGTGAGTTGGAGGCGTAAATTAAAGATTTGGAGCAGATTGTCCAGATGGAAACTTGGCACGTGAACAAGGTACAAAAAGCAATGAACCCTACATCAAGTAATGAGCAGGTCAAATGTAAACTCAAACTTGAGGAGGAGTTAAAAGTTCTCAAGAAGAAAGCAGAGACTTACGCAATTCTACATAAACAATTTGTGGAAGCTGAAAATGGATACTCACCGCAACATTTAGCATCTCTACTATTATACGAGATAAGTTGTTAGTGGAAGATCCATTTTATACATGTTCAGCATGTGGTGCGGAATTCACTAAAACTTACAGGTTAAGTTTAGCATCGAATTGCCAACATGAGTATCATATAGCTTGTTGTTCATTGTTGAGAGGAGGACAATGTATTCATGGTTGCCTCGGAAAAGTGCCGAGGGTGTATTTGACGAGCTAGGTTTTGGCCATGTTGCGGTGTGCTTCAAATAGTACACCAAAAAAGGATGTGTTAATCCGTCACGCATTGAGGTCTCACCCTTCAGGGTTCAAAGAAGGACAATGGTGCCATTTGAAGATGCACAAAACTCGCAAAGTCCTATAGGAGTACTGATCAATTGTGACTGATTTGAATGCAACAACAGAACCACCACCACCACCCAAGAAGCTGTCCAAGAAGCTATAGAAGAAGTCAGAACACAAAGACACGGGTTGTAAAACACACCAGGTTGTGGAAAAACAAATGAACCGATTGTACACACCAAGCACCTAAGGAAGTTGAGGGAGTAATTCCATCGGATGAGGGCAACTTGGGTGAATATTTGCCAAAAGGAAAGGGGGCGTAAGAACAAAGAGGGTAAGCTGGAGGATAGCAAAGAAGTTGTCGGGCTATAAGAAAGAGAACAAGAAGTAGCTATGCAAAGATGCAGGAAGCAGGTCTCAATCATGACACCATGCCTATCGAAGTGTGTTTCAAGAAAATGCGTAATCAGGCCCTCAAGTTTTGGTGAGCCTCGATCTTCAACAAGTGATTGCTGCCCTTAATAACCCCGGAAAGTCGGTGTGGGTCATTGTTTGGGCAAGCCCAAAAATAGTGTTGCTTAAAACATTGAATATTATTGATTTTCTTTTGTTGCATTCATCGTAGGATTACCAGTTGATTCGTTAGGAGAATCCATTTGTTGATCTGAGAAAGGTTTCCACATTCAACCCATTTTTCATTTTCATCTTCATCTATTTATTCATGTAGTAATTCATTGTGTAGGTATTAGGATGTTCCAACATTACTAAATATTGATTTGGCGACAAAAGATAAACTCATTGTCTTGGATTTAAATGGTGTGTTGGTAAAAACATTTGGTGCAAATGAACACATACGCTTGGAATCGGGATTGACAATGACATACACTCAGCGAGTAAAGAAAGTGATATTCGGACTGAGCGGTGTTCTTCTTGAAGACTTTTTGTTACGAAGTGTTGTGTTGGTATATGGTCATCAATGCAACTCTCTAATGTGGAAGATGTCTTTGCAAGTACTATGTCCAGATTTGAGGGGGCGGATTTCTATTTGTATGGGGACAGGAAAATGTGTGAAGACCGATTTTGACCACCCCTAACAAACCCACGGGCTGTCCGGTCATGATGAAGCCACTTGAAAAATATATGAGTCATACCCAAGATTCAAAGGTAAGACTTTGCTTCTTGATGATTCATTATACAAGTCTTACCTAGTCCTTGAAACCGATAGTACGCATTCAAGATGGATGTCTATGATGAAGTGCTATAAAGATACTCACCCCAAAGATAGAAGAAATCTGCCGAGGGCCAAGGCGAGGAAAAATGAAGTTCTTGGTGAAGAACACACACGGATACAAGCCACGGCTTAAGGCAGGATAGAAAGATTATGAAGCTATGCTTGGAAAGACTTTTACGGAAAACAATTGCAGATTCTATAGGTTTGTGAAGGAGGAATTGAAGAAGGTTTATGGTGATGAAGATTGTCATTCTCCATTGCTGTGATTAAGCCTGAGACATTTATGATTATTGGCCTGATTGTCATTTATTTAGGCCAAGGAATCCTACACTTTTCATGTACCATCTTTATCTTAATTTAAGAATGTTTTTGCTATATTGTTTATGTAGTTCAATGCAGACTTGTCTATAAGTTTTGCTATATTGTTTATATCTACTTCAATGCCGACCGCAAGGGATGCTTTAAAACTTATCAAGTGCTTAAAAAAAAAATTGCCCTACGCAAGTGCTAGTCCGGTATGAGTCTTAATGGCAGAATCATTATTGTCAAAAAGGATGGCGGTTACTAAGTATGTAGTAGCTTAATGCTAGCAGAAGTGTTAATGTCATCAAGTGCTTATTGTCATGCAGTTAAGGTGCGACTTCTTGTTAAGCTATATAAGCATTTTAAAGCTAGCTGTTTATTGCATAAGTGCTCGTGTGTTCGATTGCTTACTGGCCATTTGCTGAAATTAATTAAAATGCTTAGTGTTTGAAACTAATTAAAGAGCTAGAAACCTTTATTTACATTCAAAGCGAGAATCCGAATGGATATTACAAGAATTCAAACTTCATATATTTGATAGATAGACAAAATAACATTTGATAGAGAAACAAAAACTTTGATAGAGAGAAAAAAAACTTTGATAGAGACAAAAAACTTTTTTATAAAAACAAGATTTTTTACAAAAAAAGCCCCTCAAAGCTAGTGTCTTCGGGGATATAAACAAATTTTTTTAAAAAAAAATTGGCCCTCGAGGCCGGTGTCTTCTTCGGGGTGTCTTGGGGTGTCTTCTTGGAGTGGGTGTCTTCTTGAGGGGGTGTCTTCTTGAGGGGTGTCTGCTTTGGAGGCAAGAACAATTAAAAAAGCCAGGAGGCAATTCTGGAGGCCCTTCATTCTCCATCCGCAACATCAATAACAAAAATTGATTAAACAAATGAAAATGAAAATTTGATTAAAGAAAACAAATGAAACATGCATACCATTTTATGAGCCATGAAGTCCTCCGGTCGAAAGTCTTCAATTTACGCTTCTTCTTCTTCTTCTTCTTCTTCTTCTTCTTCTTCTTCTTCTTCTTCTTCTTCAATTACATTAAAAGAACCTTGTTCAAGGCAAGATCACGAGGTTATGCAAACAATTCATTAAAGAAATATCCAGATCCTTATGGTTTTTTAGGCCAGGCCACATCAGGCACTCTACAAACCTTAGCCCATATAATTTACTATATTGAAAAATATATCCAAAAATAAAAATCTTGTGTAAAATAATTCATATCATCATTTCCATATTAGCATATCCAATTTGAACGTTTTTGAATTTGAAAGTATAAAGTAATCAATCTTACAACTATAAACTTAAATCTTACAACTATGAAGTTTTGAATACTGACAATTATGAAGTGTAAAGTAAACTTTGAATCTTGATGTAGCATTTTCCATCCTCTTAAGCGTTAACGCCAACTCTAATAAACAAAATGGAGACAATTAGAGGAGAGAACCCGTGACTGCGACCAATCAATACACAATTAGCGTGAAAGCGGTAAATGTGCAAGGGCCAAAAGGTACATTGGGTCTCGGTTTATCATCGATCACCAATTGTATCCTTTTGCCCCGAGGTGAACATTTAACAAGAAGGGAAAGGAAACTGGAATGGTAACATTCATAGCATTATATGTTTTTCAATTGATCTCAAGCATTACCATTAGACGAGAACTAATATCTTAGCCCCAAATCTAGCTGGTAATCTTGATACTCAAGTCTATAGTGTGGAGTTCAGATATCATAATCAGTTTGTTAACATGAAGCATAGTATGTTTAACATTTTAAGCTTTCCATCTCTATCACTGCCTTGAAATTCCATTTATTAGCATCACGCTTAAGAGACATTAGATTATCTTTCCATCTTACAAATGAGAAAGTACAAGGAATTTGTGAACTACCAGCTCCACTTTTCGTACATATATCATATCCTCATATTTTGAGCAATGCATTTTTCTTAGGATATGATCAAGTGGCATACCAAAAGATTCCTGTTATAAAAACTCAAGAAAGCATAAGCTGACCTGAATATTTACGCTCCACATGCAGAGCTCCTGCCGAAATAGAATCATCAAAACATCTGACCAGATCCCTTCTTGCCAGGACTGCCAGTAACAGGTGATAAGCCTGTTATTTTGCCATATTCTCAAATCCGAATTTTAAGAAACCAGGAAACAAACTACATTTTGCATCAAGACATTAAGGCATGGTTGTACCTGGTCATTATGTGACCCGATGCTCTACTTCCTGGCATAGCAGCCAACAGTTCAAGTGTGCATTTCTATGAGCCATCTATAAAAATATGAGCTTTCTGTAGCTGCAACTACCAAGAATTCCACAGTATGCACCACAAATTCTGTGGTATGAAAGCAAAAATAGTGTTTAACTTGCACAGCAGGCATCCAGCTTATGGAATCGATTTGATATCTCTAGCACAATCGGTAGCCCTGCATGGCCTCCTGATGTGTTGCCTACTAGTATGTATTGCCATCAATTTTTAACAGAGCAAGTGCTCTAAGTGCCAAAACCTGTAAGACATGCATCCGTTACATTTAGCTCTGTGTAAAACAGTAAGAACAAAAAAGACATATTTTAGAGCATCGGCATAGCTTGCCAAGGCTAGCAACAAAGAACTTCTTTGTATTGAAGCATGAAAATCTGCTTGTAATCAAAGCACAAACCTCAATATTTAAACAGATAAGCTGGATTCCAGATTCGTATCTTGCCTAGGGCACCATTATTTTCTGGCAGAGCTCCACCAGAACATCTTCTAATCTGCTACAATACAGATCCGACCAAGTTCTATGGCCAGCCGTTTTTGGCGCCAAGCATAGCCGCATCTATTGCTGGACGATGTAGAAAAGTCCATAGTTTTCATAGAAAAATCCATCACAAATGACATGAAGGCCTTTGCTATTCGTGCAAGGCCGTTTATGCTCTGAATCTGGCCATCTATTTGCGGCCATAAGCCATGCCGTTTATGCTCTGAATCCGGCCATCTATATGCAGCCATATTGGCGCCAACACAGAGTATACGGCAACTACATGTGAACCCCAAATGCAAAAACGAAATAGGGTTTCGTAGTCATTTCAAGACTAAGTAAAATAAACTTTAGTTTCATTGCCTTTTAAGTTATCTACACTTTTCACATCAAGGAGGTCACGATTGGAATATCTTAACCCTTCATTGGAACCACTTAGCTAAAAAGCACATATAGGACGATATCTTTTTGAAACCTTCAAGAGTCATTTAATGTGCCATAAATGCTTGTGTGCATCAAAAGATAAAAACAAGCTTGCATTTATGCCTTTATGCATTTTATTATTCTTATAGTTTAGCATTTAAGGCACACATCCCATCTTGTATGCCCTAAGGTAATTTGAATCATTTATAGTTATATTTTCTTTTTCGCATCTTAGCATGGTTCTTACCCCATACTACTTAAAGTGTTCCATCTTTTAAGGTATACACATATGCTCATATGCCCTATGCTCAAATTCTATTATGTACATTACCCAACATACATTCCTTGCCAAAATAATTCAGCACTAAATGTAAAATCCCATATTTCTATCTATGGGAAGTAGTTCAACAATCTCCATAACTAGGGATATTCATCCAACTTGCATTATACACTTTTGCATGCTTCTTTCATATGTCATAGACGTCATATGTCCATTATAGAATACCATCTTTCAACAATTTGAAGAATCAAAGCCAAATGACAACATGTGCCCAATAGATCTAGTAGTTCAACTTGTATCTTTGCATTCTTGCAAAGTTCTTCCATCACAATTTCAATTATATGAAGATTTAAAAAGAATATTCTCTTCTTCTTCTTCTTCTTCTTCTTCTCCCACAATCCCTCCCTCGGGATGTAGGACTCCTCTTTTTATAAGGAAAGCAGGACCCCCCCTATAAAAAGAGGGGTCCTACTTCCTTACACCAGAAGAAAAACAGATTCAAAGAATCTTTCAATCAGCATCAAATTATTATATCATCTTTATCTTATTAGTATAAGGTGCATTGGACCAAATACTATATCCACAATAGCAGATAATTCAAGAACTAGTACAATGGACTAGTTCAAGACCCAACAAAATGTCAGGGTTTTAAAATCCTGAAGTACATGAGGCACAGTGGGCCTTAAGTACCATGGACAGCCTGATATAGTATACTATATCATAATAGGCTATGGGCCATTTACCATAGCATACGGTAGCAGAACCTATTTTACTGTCCAAAAGCAGTAATAATATTCACACTAACCTGGTTTGTAGAAGTGATGCGTTTGCCAGATATCTCCAGCAAGTGGAAGTCACGATTTCTTCTTCGTACATGTTCTTGCCAAGACTACAGTCACAGTTATGCAAACAATTACATTAAAAGAACCTTGTTCAAGGCAAGATCACTTATCCCAATATCCACCCTGGTTTTTTAGGCCAGGCCACATCAGGCACTCTACAAACCTTAGCCCATATAATTTACTATATTGAAAAATATATCCAAAAATAAAAATCTTGTGTAAAATAATTCATATCATCATTTCCATATTAGCATATCCAATTTGAACGTTTTTGAATTTGAAAGTATAAAGTAATCAATCTTACAACTATAAACTTAAATCTTACAACTATGAAGTTTTGAATACGACAGTATGAAGTGTAAAGTAAACTTTGAATCTTGATGTAGCATTTTCCATCCTCTTCCGCGTTAACGCCAACTCTAACAGCAAAATGGAGACAATTAGAGGAGAGAACCCGTACCTGCAGCCAATCAATACACAATTAGCGTGAAAACGGTAAATGTGCAAGGGCCAAAAGGTACATTGGGTCTCTCAGTTTATCACTGATCACCAATTGTATCCTTTTGCCCTGAGGTGAACATTTAACAAGAAGGGAAAGGAAACTGGAATGGTAACATTCATAGCATTATATGTTTTTCAATTGATCTCAAGCATTACCATTAGACGAGAACTAATATCTTAGCCCCAAATCTAGCTGGTAATCTTGATACTCAAGTCTATAGTGTGGAGTTCAGATATCATAATCAGTTTGTTAACATGAAGCATAGTATGTTTAACATTTTAAGCTTTCCATCTCTATCACTGCCTTGAAATTCCATTTATTAGCATCACGCTTAAGAGACATTAGATTATCTTTCCATCTTACAAATGAGAAAGTACAAGGAATTTGTGAACTACCAGCTCCACTTTTCGTACATATATCATATCCTCATATTTTGAGCAATGCATTTTTCTTAGGATATGATCAAGTGGCATACCAAAAGATTCCTGTTATAAAAACTCAAGAAAGCATAAGCTGACCTGAATATTTACGCTCCACATTCAGAGCTCCTGCCGAAATAGAATCATCAAGACATCTGGCCAGATCCCTTCTTGCCAGAATGTGTGCCGATTCTATTAAGATGTGAATGTGATAAGCTTATTCTTTATTTTGCCATATTCTCAAATTCGAATTTTAAGAAACCAGGAAACAAACTACATTTTGCATCAAGACATTAAGGCATGGTTGTACCTGGTCATTATGTGATCCGATGCTCTACTTCCTGGCATAGCAGCCAACAGTTCAAGTATGCATTTCTATGAGCCATCTATAAAAATATGAGCTTTCTGTAGCTGCAACTACCAAGAATTCCACAGTATGCACCACAAATTCTGTGGTATGAAAGCAAAAATAGTGTTTAACTTGCACAGCAGGCATCCAGCTTATGGAATCGATTTGATATCTCTAGCACAATCGGTAGCCCTGCATGGCCTCCTGATGTGTTGCCTACTAGTATGTATTGCCATCAATTTTTAACGAGCAAGTGCTCTAAGTGCAAAAACACGTAAGACATGCATCCGTTACATTTAGCTCGCGGTAAAACAAGAAGAACAAAAAAGACATATTTTAGAGCATCTATGATAGCTTGCCAAGGCTAGCAACAAAGAACTTCTTTGTATTGAAGCATGAAAATCTGCTTGTAATCAAAGCACAAACCTCAATATTTAAACGGATAAGCCGGATTCCAGATTCGTGATCTTGCCTAGGGCACCATTATTTTCGGCAGAGCTCCACCGAACATCTTCTAATCTGCTACAATACTGAGATCCGACCAAGTTCTATGGCCAGCCGTTTTTTGGCGCCAAGCATAGCCGCATCTATTCTTTGGACGATGTAGAAAAGTCCATAGTTTTCATAGAAAAATCCATCACAAATGACATGAAGGCCTTTGCTATTCGTGCAAGGCCGTTTATGCTCTGAATCTGGCCATCTATTTGCGGCCATAAGCCATGCCGTTTATGCTCTGAATCCGGCCATCTATATGCAGCCATATAGGCGCCAACACAGAGTATACGGCAACTACATGTGAACCCCAAATGCAAAAACGAAATAGGGTTTCGTAGTCATTTCAAGACTAAGTAAAATAAACTTTAGTTTCATTGCCTTTTAAGTTATCTACACTTTTCACATCAAGGAGGTCACGATTGGAATATCTTAACCCTTCATTGGAACCACTTAGCTAAAAAGCACATATAGGACGATATCTTTTTGAAACCTTCAAGAGTCATTTAATGTGCCATAAATGCTTGTGTGCATCAAAAGATAAAAACAAGCTTGCATTTATGCCTTTATGCATTTTATTATTCTTATAGTTTAGCATTTAAGGCACACATCCCATCTTGTATGCCCTAAGGTAATTTGAATCATTTATAGTTATATTTTCTTTTTCGCATCTTAGCATGGTTCTTACCCCATACTACTTAAAGTGTTCCATCTTTTAAGGTATACACATATGCTCATATGCCCTATGCTCAAATTCTATTATGTACATTACCCAACATACATTCCTTGCCAAAATAATTCAGCACTAAATGTAAAATCCCATATTTCTATCTATGGGAAGTAGTTCAACAATCTCCATAACTAGGGATATTCATCCAACTTGCATTATACACTTTTGCATGCTTCTTTCATATGTCATAGACGTCATATGTCCATTATAGAATACCATCTTTCAACAATTTGAAGAATCAAAGCCAAATGACAACATGTGCCCAATAGATCTAGTAGTTCAACTTGTATCTTTGCATTCTTGCAAAGTTCTTCCATCACAATTTCAATTATATGAAGATTTAAAAAGAATATTCTCTTCTTCTTCTTCTTCTTCTTCTTCTTCTTCTTCTTCTTCTTCTTCTTCTTCTTCTTCTTCTTCTTCTTCTTCTTCTTCTTCTTCTTCTTCTTCTTCTTCTTCTTCTTCTTCTTCTTCTTCTTCTTCTTCACTTCACCGTGGTCTTCTTCTTCTTCTTCTTCTTCTTCCCTACCCACCCTTTTGCAAACTGCGGTGACATATTCTGCTTGAAGAAAGTTCCGATTTTCATTTTCTCGATTCCTCATGGGAATGGAAGAATCTGGACCGGATGGTTCGTAAAATTGAGAGCTGATAGAGTGGGGGTGAGAGGAGGTAGGAGAGGAGAATACTTGAGGCAAAGTTGGGAAGAGTGGAGGGAACACCTCTTCGGACGCTAGTAAGCATCTCTTGGAGGTGACCCTCTGGCTCCCTCGCTATGTGCTCGCTTCATGCCGGGATTGAGCTGATTGGGAGTCTTGAGGAATTGGGAAGGAGGCGGCCGGATTGGGAAGGAGGCAGAGGAATTGGGCGGGGAATGGAGCGTGAGCTTGTGAGAAGAGCTTACGCTTTAGGCACCTAGTGCTTAAATCCTCGCGGCTTAGGGCGTCGATTGTCACGAAAAACCTCACACGCCTTGTAACAATTAATTCCAGAACTGTGCTTAAATATTTCATTATGACCCGGTCGAATTGACACATGTCACATCGAGGAAAATGCCTTGACAATATAATTTTGCCAAGAATGTTGGGATAGTGATGGTACCAAAATAAATAATTGAATCTTTCCAATGTCACAAATCTACATTCTTAAACAATAATTCAATCTTCATTTCGAAGTACGTGTCCATGCACACCACCCTTGTGCATCCTCACTATTATTAATCTATATACAAATGTGTGCTTACGTGCTTAGGTGCTCGAACAACAAATCACTTGAAAAGAATAACATCAATTTGGTTAAGTGTCAAAGAATTACAATGTTATTGGGAGATCGCCATAATTTTTCATGGGTCTCCGTGAAATTTTGTACATGTCTCAGGCCTTCTATTTTGTCCATATCAATTTTAGGATATCTTACCACATGACTGTGCATGGAGGCTTCGGGTTGTTTAATGAGCAACATGTACTTGAAATTACCTAAGAATTGATAATACAATCCACTTAAGATAACCTCATGCACTCCAAATTTTTGCCCCCATCCATCTTTGTATGAATCTTCAAGTGTGCATTTGGGTTACGCGGCACTTGAGGATGAAGTCCACACCCTCCTCGAATTGTCTACCTCAAAGATTCACCGCAAAAATTGTCACCTACCTCTACCAAATTCTTGATCCATTCATTGGCTTGTTCAAGAGTCTCCTTTTTTTCTTCTCAACTCTGGTTTTAAAGTCGGTTACCTCCCACTTTCCAAATCTACGTATTGATGCGAGGAGTCCCAATTATGATCCATGCAAAACAAGCGAGAAACATGACAGCATCTATGAGCAAGCCTGTTTGGTCTACTCCACCGATGGCAGTTCCGATACTGATGAATCTTCTTTTGTGCCTTTAAGTGTTTCAATTTCATATTCTTCCATGTTTGCCACAACAAAAGGTTCAATTTCCCAAAAATATCTTTTGATCTCATCTGTTTCATCAACCGGTAGATGCTGGCGAAATATGTACACGAAATTTTACAATATCTTTAGCATGCCTCAGGTTGCACACCATTGGGTTTGAGTTGTTCCTTACTTAGCGACCTTTTGATAACAGCACCGCACCATCATGTTCACCTTTACCATGAGCAAAGGGCAAAGTAGTTCCACACTATTTCCTTGTCATTCATTGTGAAGTACACGCCTAAAAAAAAAAAAGGTTTTCCGACTTGAATTGTGATGAGCGACCATCACTCCAAACCCAATGCTATTTCTGTTCCTTAAGCCATGCAACATGCTTTTGTAGGCGGTGTTCCACAAATAATGAGTCATGCACTTTATCATCGTAAATGTAAAAGTGAGTCTCTTTTATGATCTTCCTACCATTGTTGAGTCTATTCCGATCCGCTCCAATCTTACGTTCTTTTTTTTTCTTCTTGACTTTCTTCTTCGTCGTCATACAGAACAGGAATATCAACACTTTTGTCATGTCTATATGTTATGTGAACAAGTATAGAAACTTAGTGCGTATGCGGTGCATTGACCGGGGCTCATTCGGATCTTGATGTCTGTAATTTTTACGCAAAGTCAATAACAGATACAATTGTATCTTCTTCGAAATGATGACACCTGCTTGTTTAAACCGATGCTATGTAATTGTGTGGAACAAAAATCGATATTACCTTCTTCACATCCTCTTGAAACTCTTTGGGACTTCTCTCCTTTTGCACTAATCTCAAGGCAGGTTTGTACCTCAAAGCCTTTCTTGGATCCCCAATTCTCTGTCTGGTCCACGTGTTGCTTTTCAAATGTCTTCCAAGTAACTAGTAATTGAACGTGCCATCCATTTCTGTGGACATTTTCTAATTCTATCCAACCCACATTTTTTACACGCCAACATCAGCGGTTATGATCAAACCACTCCTCATCATCACCTTTCGAGGACCACTTGTCTCCATAAATCCTTTGGTGCACTTGATTGTATGCTCCTTGGCTGCACATTACGGGCGGGGCCACAAATCTCACAGTGGGGTTGCAATTGTCATGAACTTCACCCGATTTCTCAGTCGTTCAATCCGCATGATGTATTCAAATTTCAAGTGGTAGATGCAGCGGCATGTATGCCTCTCACGATCCTCCTTACAAAACTTCGGTTTCAACCTCTCAAAAGTCACGCAATGCAATTTTGATATGAGGATTCTCCTCTCTAAACCCGAGGTAGAATTGTAACCGCTAGGGAAATCGGTGTGAATGCCAAATAAATGCTACATATAATGAACCCTACAATATAGGATGAATACTTACCAGTCGACTTCAAGAAGGTGAATTGGATGTTCCATCTTTTTTCGATGTCTCGATACATACCTCCTCACGTCTTTCTTGTATGGAGAAACTCTTGTATTTTTCGTCCCGGAACTTGATAACAGACTTCTCTATTGTAATCTAACATGCTATCCATCCGCTTCTCCTCCTCGAGAGCATTGACCAAGGTCCTTCCCCTTTGTTAGCTTGCACCCTTCTTTGAAAAGCATTTGAAATTGTTTTTCGGGGATCTTTGAGCAATCTGCCACTTCGTTTGATTCAATGGCTTGACAACATTTGTACCGGCTTTCGCCATTATCGGGTGGACTTCCTTGCACCAAGCATGTCATGATTCCTCTCATACTTATGTTCTTGCATTGTTTCCTTCAAATTCTTCACCATTTGCTCGGCCATAGTAACTCGCTTAGATTTCTTTATAGAAGCAATTGGTAAATCCTTTGCCCTCAAAGAAGATTCGTCAAGGATCTGGCCTTTGTCATTGTCATCAACATTTGTACTAATTTGGTTGAATACTTCATAAATTTCTCCTGAAATTTCTCTTATTCTACTTGGTCACTAGGTCTCAATTTCTTATTCTTCTTTGCTGCGGTAATCTTTAGAAGGGGAATTCTTCTTCATTGCTACCTTCTTTGCATACAATCTCGCCTCGATCTCTCTTCCTTCTTTGCATCAATGGCTCGTGGAACTGAACGAGGAGAGGAATTGGGTTTCATCTATCCCTGATTTCTGTTATTGCAAAATTGGTGAGAGGGCAAATTGTTGAATTTCTTGGTTGGGCAATTCTTGGAAACAATTAGTCCCTCCATTTTGCTTGAATTCAAGATGGGTTAGCCCACCATCCACGAATATGGCGGGCTACGGGCATTCATGTTTCCCGCACCAAACAAGCTCATGATTCTCTCATTTTGTCATTTGGCCGGGCGCCAAGACCCTACATGCCAATTGATCAATCACGCACGTCGTGTTTAAAACACGCCGATTTTAAGCACTTGTAAACGGCGTCCGGACGGTGATTTCTGCTACCCAGTACCGATTTTGCACCCAACTATGAAACAAACCATGATATTCTGCATTAAGCAACTAAGACTCATTTGGTTTCTTAGGAGGTGACATAGGAGTAGAGGAGATACTTGTCCAAGCACATCTGATAACCATGATATCCTGCATAAACAACTAGGACTCATCTGGGTTCTTAGGAGGTGACATAGTAGAGAAGATCCTTGTCCAAGCACAAAGGAGATCAGGCTTGTAGTGATGCTTGATTGTCAGGCTGTCAGCAGATCTATAAGATAAGAAAGCATGTAAGGTCTTGTTAGCATAATATGGCTATAGCAGAGGATATAATTTAGCTGCTTACCCTACCAGATGTTTCTGGAGAGATGTTTCAGAAGATGTTCCATGACTGCAATCAATTTCATGATAAATTATTACAATTTCATGATTACTTAAGAGGGTTTGTTTGTGGGCTACTTGTAATGCAGAGACAGAGAAAAATCCATTACTCCTTGACCGGTGGGGCCTGGCGCATGAAGCTCGGGTTCTGACGACGAAACTTTGATAGGCGATATCTCTCTTATCTGGTGTCGGTTTCGCGCGTTTTTGGGCTCTTTGGAAAGCTTGTCAGAAGCTCTTCCAGACATGTAGCATCACCTGTTTTGCATGTGGCTTGTTGCCTCAAACAGCTGATTTCCGGACTGGTTCAGATGTCATGGCTCCTCAGGCTGATGGGGGATTGATTGAGCCTCATGGCTTGGGGCTGAAGCCAAGGGAGATGGCGAGGAGAAAGAATCCTCCAGTAAAGGGGAAGGGCATGGGTCTCGGCATGCATGAAGAGGCGGGGGCTGTAGGAAGTGGCATGCAATTGGTGGCAGAGATGAGGGAGCTCTGCAATCCCCTTCGGTTGAGAGTTATGTGGATTGCTCTTCCCCTCGGTATAGTTGAGACCCCGATGATTGTGTTTTGGAGACTCCGGTATTGATTCCATCAAGCATGCCCCTTTGGAAGCCCCGGATCTGTGATGCCCTCTTCCCCGGTGCTATGGAAGGGATCACTTAGCGGGTGATCGCCCTCTTCTAGGGTGCTGCATGGTGTGCATGTAGATGATGTGCCCCCTAGGGTGCCCCGGATACCTCTTAGGGTGCCAGGCAGCAGCCCAACTCCTGTGCCACCCGGGCGAACAATAACTTGTTGCTCGCATCACTCATTGGGGGTTTCAGATGGATCAAGTGCAAGGCTCTGGTGTCGGGGTTGCCTCGTGTTCAAGAGGCTCTGAAATTTGTGGAGGATCATCACTCTGTTGACCTCAGGCGGCTCTTCAGGGGACTCCATGGATAGATATTGATCATACCGGACATACATGGACCATTGAGAATCTAGTTTCATTTGCGATATTGAGCTACTTCCGAGTTACATATTGGATACAAGGAGGTTTAGCTCTTGGCTTTGCCAGGACATCGGTGATTGGTTTGCCGAGGTATCGATCTCAAATTCCTACCAAATAATTTCTTCATAATCATGTTTGGTGAAGTCTTAAATGCGGCGGTTGGTTGTGTCGGGGTGGATACTTTGGTGAATCATATGTGTTGTATCAAGATTATACTCCGGCAATGTCCACGGTTCTCTACTTGCCGGTCAAAATCCGTGTTGGTTCAGATTCGGATCTTCCTCGACCGATGGTGCTGATTTCTTGGTTTCTATGGCTAATGGCACGGGTGTATATTTGGCTCATTGCGGGTCCCCAAGATCCGTGATTTGCTCTTCTGCTTTTGTACTGTGTCCACTTCTCTTCAAAGGCGTAGTGGTCCCCGGCATTTTCTCTTCGATTGAAGCTTTTGAATGGCTCGGAGATCAGTTCGGATGTTTCCATCTGTTGTGCTACCATCTGACCTGTTGTTGATCGGCTGGTGCTTGTGATGTGGTAGGGGTTAGGGTGCTTATGGGGGGCCGGGATTCCTTTGTTACTGAGGCAACATGCAGGGACTCGATGGTGTAGTGAGTGGAGTTGGGACGAGGTGGGTGTAGTTGGGAGAGGTGGTGTGGGGCGAGGCCGTGGCAAAGCTTCTTTGCTGGCAGCCCATTGGATGCGGGGGCTAGGGGCGTGGTGGCTCGGGGAGGCTCGGATGATGATTTAATTGTGGCTAGGTGCGAGGGGCAGGGCTGTGGGAGGGGCTGGTGATCCCGGGGATGTCTCCGGTAGCTGTATGTCTTGAGCATGAGGTGGCTGGAGCAGCCCGGTTGGAAGGTAGAGACTAGTGTGGCCCATGACTCTATGGAGGTGCACAGGGGACTTCCAACACGTGTTGGAAGTGGAGTGTCGTGAGCCGGTGTGGGTCACTTTGTTGTGATTAATCCTCTGGCTCTAGATGATGACTCGCGGGAGTTGGTCGATGGCCTGATGGGTAGGCATGTGGGGCTTGACACTTCTCCTCCGGGATGAATAGATCGATCCTCGTTGGAATGTCTTAAGTGCGGTCCTCTAGTAGTAAGAAGGCGGATGTTTCTTTAATTGCGATTTAGTCGTCGATATTGTTTGCATTCGTGAGCATAAAAGTGTCATGGGGTGATATGTCCGTGCTCATGAATATGGTTGGTAGGCGGTTTGTCTCTATTGCTTCTTCTTCGGACTAGTGGGGGTACTCTTATTGCTTGAAGGATGGATGTATGCGAGGTCACATACTATTGAACAAGTTTAGTCGGTGGGCAACAATTAAGTGGTTGGAGGAGGGCAAGTGGGGGATTGTTAATGTTTATGTAATCAGCCTTCTGAAGGGTGCTTTATGGGCCACATTCCGGAAGCCCTTGGTGGCGGCCGAGTTGTTTAGTTCTTTGTAGGGGACGGTATGGTAGAGCCAGTAGAGGACCGTCGGTTGGAATTGGTTGTGCATGGGTTTGAGAGGGACCAAATGGTCTTGTTTGTTGCAGATTTGGCTTTGGTTGAGATCCACGGGGACTTGTCTTTCACCTATTGTAATATGCGGTTAGTGCGGGCGGTATGCTAAGCATGACCCGGTGCTATGCTTCCCCATGCCTTTGGATGGTGTGCCCTCTTTTCGCGGAGTAACATTGTCTACCTCCATTTGATCATTACCCTCGGGTTTTGTCTAGTCAGGGTCGGTTGCCTCTCGAGCCCTCTAGGGCCGGTGTTCCGTTTTGAACACCGGCTTACGGCCGATCTGCGGATTTCGGCCAGTGCGGAAGTTGTGGCTTGATACCTTTCATCTCTGAAGGGGGTATGCGGTATGGTGATTGCGTTGGCGCAGGGGCGTTTTGCCAAAAGGTCTTTGGTGGCGGCATGTCGTAGGAAGCGGCAGAGTTGCATGGTCTCTACTCGAGTCGGAGAGGATTGGCCCCACTTCGATGGCATTAGGGGAGAATCGTGTTGCGGCGTATTGTTGTTTGCGAGCGAAGTTAGGCGTGAAGGTGGCCCTTACCCTAGTTGAAGGAGGGTAAGTTCGTGGTGTTCTTTGGCGGCTAGGCCCGATATGCAACATCTATGGCGTCCTTGCTTTGCCTAATGGCCGGACTTTGGAGGATCCCGCTGATTTGCAGCGGTATGTGCATTTCTCAGGGTTTTTCGCCGCGGCGCACTCTTCCCTATGGCCGAAGATCGGGGTGGCTTGTTTTTGGGGCTGTTAAGCCATCTATTTACCCTCACCGGCCAACAAGTGAGAGCTTGGAGCAAGAGCTCTCGGAGATTTTAGCGTAGGCATGTATGTGCATGGCCAAGGATAAATGTCATGGGCTGGATGGCATCCCGCGGGAGTTCTTTTCGGACTTATTGGGGATTGGTGAGTCATGTCCGTATTATCTTGATTCTTGCGGTCTTCTCAAATGGATAGGATCTTGAATACCGTATGCATTTCCTTGATTCCTAAGGTTAGCGACCTTCTACCATTAATGATTGAGGCCTATCTCCCTTCTTGTCCTCGTATACAAGATTATTGCGAAAGCCACTGGCAGAGAAGTTGAAGCGGTGTTGACTTCTTCCATTAGTAAAGGTGCGATGCGGGTTTGTTCACAGGAGAACATTTTGACTAATGTTGCATGACTTATGAGGGCCTTTATTAGGTTAGGAGAACGAGGTCAAGGCATTGCCTATCTTAAGCTTGACTTTGCCAAAGCTTAGCGATGGTGTCCGATGGGAGTTCTTATGCGCCATGATGTTAGTGTTGGGCTGTGGTCCACGCTTTAAGACAGCGATCCTTGAAGCTACATAGGTCGGCCACGGGCCTCGGTGGTGTGGCGAGGTGAACCCTCAGCCTTTTCCTCCTTGGCCAGAGGGGTGCGTCGGGAGTGCCCTTGGGCCCCTTTTTGTTCTACGATTGTGGCGGAGCAGCCTTTCGCCGATTGTTTTTTGGCTGCGGTGGAGTGGAGGAGGGTGGTGGATGGGCCGGATGCGAGATGGTAGCCAGCGGATTATTAACCGATTAGATGACACTTTCCTCTTCTTGGTGAGAAAGAGAGGAATACATGAATGAGAAGGGTTTTTGGATACTTTCTCCTTGGCCTCGGGCATTCTAAATTGGAGTAAAATGCAAAAGCATTATGGGCCCTAACCGGCCCAGCCTCCCCTTGTTTGGCCCTATTCCCTTGGAAGGTGCTTTGGGTAATGTGTGTACTAAGCTGTTGGGTATTTCCCTTAGGAGGATAGGGTGTGGGATGAGATTTTTCCGGGGGGTTAAAACACCTCAATTGGTGGAAGTGTAGCAAGTTATCCATGGCAGGTCGGATCACTATTGCCAAGTCGATGCTGTAGCACTCATGTGTATCCCCGGCATCGCGATGTTAGCTCAGGGTAGATCACGGGCTTTGGATAAGATTGTTGAAATTTTGTGTGTAAGGGCGGGGATGATGAAGGGGATTTGTTAAAGTGTCTTGGTGGAAGTGTCTCGCCCCATGAGATAGCGGCTTGGCCATTCTGGATTTCTTCTGCATAGTAGGTGTTGGTCTCAAGTTTGTTTGGAGCATCTGCCGGGATGGAGCATCTTCTCTGGTCTTGTTATTTGTTGTTACGATCTGTTAGCCATTGTGGCATTTGGAAAGCCCGTCTCACGTGCATGTGGGTTGCCACGAGGCGCTTTGTTGTCTCGGCCTTTCCACATGCATCCCCTTTCTCACACCAGGGGTGTTCGCGGGCTTGGATTATATGCGTGTGTTCTTCCGGCTGGGTGTACTCGGTTATCACCACTCTTCTCATTGGGTTCCTTTGCCCTTGGGCGCCCTTGTGCATGCCGGTGTGAGCCCGTTGGAGGCGAGCTCGTGTGCTCACCTTGGAAGTTGGTATTGTTGGGTCAGATGGCCCCTAGCTTTGTGGGAGTCTTTTGAGGCAGCTTTTGAGGGTGGTTGGGCTATCAGGAACAAGTGGCGGGAATTCGCTACACACCTATAGTCCCTCGGGATGATGTGGTGGTGTGGGGTTTGGAAGGTTCATCGGGATGTTGTGTCTTCTGTTTTGTCGGTCTTGTTTGGAGTGCGGCTATTCATGACAGCCCCTCTTACGGCAAGTGGTCTCTGCGGCTTCCGGGGATGAAGGCTCGGTATGGATGTGGACATGGAGCTCACTTTGCTTGATTTGGGGTGCTTACGTGGCGGTGGTGCACAGCTGTCGAGTGGTGCCCTTATTGAGTCAGTTTAGGCGGTGTGAACCCTCTCGCCCTTGTGTGTAGCCTTCATCATTG